>JASDQU011175764.1:2888-21997 GCA_032191745.1 Picea mariana
TCTAATATAATGGCTAACAATTGAAGATGCTGGCATATTCTTAGTCGTCCTCCCAAATCAATGAATGTGATTTACTCTTCATAACTTCTTTGTATTTTTGAATACATCCATTAACCTATTTACTTTTTAACATTTACCTAATCATATTAAGAAATTACTCTATCACCATATGATTGCCACATCTAAATGATTAAACTTTGGGATTACCTCAAATATCAGTGCGTTTCATTCTCTATCCCTAATTTCCTCACCTCTATGGGGGTTTCATATTGGATCGTCGACCTACCTATTATATTAGATGAGCATTTTATTTTCTGCATGAGCGTGGAGCATGGTACAGTTTTTTGTTACTGTATTTTTACAGTTTGTTTAAAACTTACCTTGTTAAATTTTAATGACAAAAATACAGCATACATGAGAAGGTCAAAAGATCGTCATAGAGTAGGAGATGGCACCTTTTGCGAGCCACTTGAAATGCCAATGCTAACACTAGAGCTTTCCATACTGTGCTCGTCCTCATCTTGAAAGGTAAACCCTAAATATCAAAGCAATCGTGACAATGCAATGCCATGGTACGCAGCATAACCCACCCTAAATATCAAAGCAATCGTGACAATGCAATGCCATGGTACGCAGCATAACCCACATATATAGATAGTTTTTGTGCCTGAAATGGTTCAGATTTCGTACGAGACACGATGTATCAATGGGTAACTCAACTGTTAGCGCGAGGAGAGTAGATATCTTTCTTTTCAGATTTTGACGAAATGCAAAGTTCAGTGGATAGACTTATTTGAATATCAGTGTTTTGCTTCGCGGTAAACCTTCCTATTTTGAGATAGTGGGATGGGCTGTAGATTGAGTGGAATGACTGTAATTTTAGTCTTAAGTAGACTAATGACACCTATATCAACCAACCCAAAAATGCTATTCCTAAATAAATTTGCAGATCTCTTTTTGTTGTACTGTTATATAGTGGAGGCGGCCGAAATCATGTTTCATACTTAAAGTATGATTCGTGGTGGGGTTAGCAGCATCCCCGGTGACAAAGGAAAGGCATGGGAAAAGGTCAAAGATTGTCGTAGAGCAGGAGATGGCACCTTCTGGGATGCCCATTACTACCGCTTGAAATGCAGATACGAATTTAATGTTAAACGTTTGATGCAGGATCATATCGGACCTCAAGACGTTCAATGTATCTGTTCGGTCAAGTCGACTTAAGTTTTTTTGCCAGAATGATGCTACCAGAGACGTTAGATTAGGTGAAACAGCCAAAATTCTGGACTCCGGCGCACTCAAGTTGATAGAACTTCGACGATCTTATTGCACAAGATTGCTGCAGTTGGAGCGAGTGTTCAGAGGTAAATGAAGAATCATTTTGTTTTGGACAATTCAAATTGAACATTCAAATTTGAATTTGGTTTTGGAGCTCTTGAGTCCATCCACCAACTTGCAGTTGTAATTAATTATGATGACGGAATGGTACAGGATGAAGTGACGGCCGAGTCGTCCTCCGGATCCAGTCACCACCAGATCACGGTGACCACAGACAAACAGAATAGCGGAGGGCTTGTGAACAAATGGAGACGGAAAACCTAATGGATGGATGCATGGCATGTAGTGAATGGACGATCATGCAGCGGCTTCCCAATCATTGGGTTGTTGAATGGTGGATAGCCTTTGCCTTTAGGAGATGCTATCACCTAGGTCCCCGAGCCTTGTTGAACCTGTATTACCTTCTCTCTCCCCTTCTGTGGATTTTTCACACATGGCTTCTCCCACTCGAGTTGAGTTCCATGATTGTCGTGAGTCTGAGGAACATGATACCTTGTTATTCCTTGTGGGGTAAGGGGGAATCAAGTATTTTACTGACTCGTGTTACGTAGTATTTCGGAGACGCTATCACCTAGGTCCCCGAGCCTTGTTGAACCTGTATTACCTTCTCTCTCCCCTTCTGTGGATTTTTCACACATGGCTTCTCCCACAGCTAGTACTGGAGAGATTAGTACCACGGCTAGATTAGTACCACAGCTACTCTCCCTGTAGAGACAAGGAAGGACTATGCTGGTCAGTGGGAATAGAATATTCTACTAAACCTTCCTCTTCCTAGAGTGGAGCACTTAGAGTAGTGAAGGCCCTAGCAAGGGATAAGTAACGATTTTACTTTCGCTTAATCTCACAAGGGTTGGAGGCACCCTAAAATCTGCCTCGTTCCGTCATGGATTGGATACTACCCATCTTAATATTGTTTTCCTTTAGGAAACTTTCGTTCATGAACAAGTTTTCCTTTAGGAAACTTTGGTTCATGAACAGAAAGCTCGATCTTTTATGAATAAGTTTAGTCCTTCCTAGGTGTCTTGTGATGTGAGTTATGTTGGTACTTCAGGTGGTTTGTTGGTTTCATGGGATCCTTATCTTTTTAATCTGGTTCCTTACCGTAGTTGTGGCGGGATTTTGTTAACAGGTTCTATTTTTGCAACAAAGAGGGAGATCGATCTACTTAATGTTTATGGTTCGTGTATGGAGCGTAAATCTTTCTGGAATCATTTAGCGAACAATGGTTTGCTTTCTATGAAAAGTCTAGTGATAGCAGGGGATCTGAATTTAACTATTTCTACTGAAGAGGTATGGGGTGGGTCAGAAAACTCGGGTGCTCAAGCAGGTTTCTTTAGAGCTCTCTTTCAAGCCCACAAACTTATAGATGTACAGTTGGATAAGATGGTCCCAAGCGAAATGGGCTCTCGGGTATCGATTCTATAGCCAAATGCCTGGACATGTTTCTTGTTTCGAAGGATCTTCTTTTGAGTGTGGGTCTGTACAAATCCTAGGTGGAGTATCTCTTTGTCTCAGATCATGCACCTATACTATTGTAGCTAGAGAACACTCCTCTTTTCAAGGCACATCCCTTTAAATTCAATTCATAGTGGCTTTTAGACAATGATTTCAACAGTTTGGTTTATAAAATATGGAGTGATCAGAAATATTTATCAGAAGGAGGTCGACAACGCCGCTTAATCTGGAAGTTGAAGGATTTAAAAACTTGTACTAAATGTTGGGCAAAAGATTCTAAGAACCGGGAAATAAAATTGTTGGAGAACTTGGAAGGTAAAATAAAACAACATTTGCAGTTGTTATCGGATGACTCTAATCTTCTGAAGGTGGAGTCTAATCTCATTAAACTAGAATTTGAGAGGAATAGGTATCTAAAAGCACGGGAGGAATTGTGGTGACAACGGAGTTGGGCTATTTGGGTTCAGAGTGGTGACAAAATACTAATTTCTTTCATCAGTTTGCCAGTCATATGAGAAATAAAAAATAGATTTGGGAGATTCGAGATGTCACTGGGACAGTTCACAGTGGTCAGGAGGCGATAATTGCGGAGGAAGAGAATTATTACAAAAAATTCTTTAAACCCTGGGATAATTCTTACCCAGCTGAATAGGTTGGGGTGGTGGGCCTTTTCACTAGATTTGTAAATGAGGAGGAAGCGAGTGATCTCTATAAACCAGTTACTTTGGAGGAATTAAAAATGGTTTATCCTTGTTTAAAAAAAGACAAAAGTCTAGGGCTTGATGGCTGGACGGTGGAATTTTTCATTCACTTCTTTCATCTAGTGAGTGTGGACCTGTTAGCGATGGTTGAGGAAACTCAGTCTAGTAGCCTCATTGCAGGAAGCCTAAACTCTACTTTTTTAGCTCTAATCCCAAAAGTCAATAAACCAGTAAACTTTGGGGATTTATGACCTATTTCTTTGTGTAATCTTGTTTATAAAGTCATATCCAAAGTTATTGTTGTCAGAATTAAACCGATATTATTAAAGGCTCTTTCGACAGAGCAACTGGGATTCTTGAAAGGACACCAAATCCATGATGCAAATGGAACAACACATGAATGCTTACATAGCATAAAAAAAAAATACAAAAGCCCTAATTCTTAAGCTAGACCTACATAAAGCTTATGACTGCATTAATTGGGATTTATTAAGGATGATTTTAATCCAAGTGGGTTTTGGAACTCAGTTGACAAACTAGATTATGAGCTATGTGGATTCTACATTCTTTGATGTCTTAATTAATGGGGAGGCCACAGATTTCTTCAGAAGTGGTAGAGGGCTACGACAGAGGTGCCCTGAAGATAACAACCATAGTTCTAAAGATATTCGTGCCACATGAGACTGCTTAAATTTGAAAAGTAATTTGGTGGGGAATCCTAGCCTGAGTTTGGTCCATGTAAAATGTAATTAAATGAGTCTATGAAGGGTTCACCCCACCCATAATAGACAATAACTATCTCCTCTGCACTAGGAAAGTTTGGAGAAATTCAAGGGCTGACATGGAACATGGTGCATGGGATAAGTCTTCCATAATACTGTAATTATGGGTAGCCCTTACATTGGGATTATGTGTCAACCTATGAAGTACACCCTTTGTGGGGCATAAAATTGTGTTAAGTGACGGTTTCTCTATTTGGAGACAGCCACAATGCTGGGAAGTAGATGTTGGGTCCTTATTTGAAGAACCACTCTTGATATTCTCATAATTATCGGCCCTAGTTTGTATATTTATCATCTGATCACAGACGTAGACATTTTCACTTGACAATGAATTGACCTGTTGCTAGAGGTTACCTATTGTGACCCCTTGTGGAGGTGTGGGTTTTGTTTGAAACATTTGTTGTTGTTGGGATGGAATGGATTGGTCAATACAACTGGTTGTTGTGGAGCTCCCTATTGGGAAAAATAGAAGCAAATCTCATCCATCCTAGTACATTAGTGAGTAAGGTGGTATCCACCACAAATATTGCAACAAAAATTGACCTTATTCTTTTCCTTGGTGCCCCTAGTAGCATTGTTTTGGGGTTTTGTAGTCCCTTGCTTAGTTGAAGAGTTTTCCCTTTTGTTCTTCTTCTTTCCTCTACTTTTTTTAGGATTCTTCGATTCTGTGGACTGTATTGAATTCACCTCAAAGGTATGAGTAGGGACCATGTCATTTTGGGTGGTTGGCACATCATAAGGTATATTTTCAGAGATGTACATTTGAATTAGCTGCCCAACTAAAGCATGGGATATAGATTCAACCACACCATCAACATGGGGTCTTAGGTTGGGTTTAACTAGATATGTTGATGGCCTTAAAGCATGAGGAATTATGTCATATAATGTACCCAACTCTGAGTAGGTCAAATCTAGATGTTGGGAATTTATTATCACCTTCTCCTCGGTAACCACTCCTAACATAACAACATATTTTTCTATGGGTGGTAACATGACAAACTAATCTGCAAAAAATTGATCTAGAATCTTAGCTCAAATGATCCTTCACTTCTATCTCCATTCATGACTATGACCAGAAATGTGACTAGCAACATTTTGATGCAGTGAATTCAAAATATTTATTCTAGTTTCATATCGAATAGAAAGTTAGAAGTGTGTTAGAATAACTAATCATTTTTTAATTGTTAAAATCATAATAGCCCAAGCTTTAGAGCACCAAACTTGACAACAACAAGATATACTACATACCATCTAGATTCTTAAAGGTGAGTTTGAAGCTATTTACAAATCAATTTTTTGAATTAATCTATTCATCTCTCTTGCTACAAAGGATACATCAACTATGCATCATATAGAGATCTCTAGTGACAACATGGGAGCCTAGACCAATCCAATTGTGCTAGAGTATAAAGCAAGAAAAGGTGCCAAAGGAGGATAACAATCCCCCCTCGTGATGATTGATGTTTTTTTTAACTTCTTTTTTCTTTTTAGTGCTAAATGTTAGATCATTGATAGTTAAAATGAGATATTATCTCTTTCTGCATGCTAGACTATAGTAATATGTATAGAGATAATGACGAATCATGTTGTTATGACCTAAGGGTGGAAGTCCTAGTTTCTCTAGAGGTAGGCCTCCATGTGTGGCTATTGTAAAATTTTGTTGTATATAATGTTCAAAGTATATCCTTGGTTTTTAGGTTTTAAAAAAATATCATAGCCTCAATTCCATTGAAATGATAATAGCATTATGGATAATATGTTTAATTGAAATATAAAATTTTCAATTCACAATGTAAAGGTTTTAAAAAAATATCATAGCCTCGATTCCATTGAAATGATAATAGCATTATGGATAATATGTTTAATTGAAATATAAAATTTTCAATTCACAATGTAAGGCATGTGGTGTCAAACATAAATCTTAAAAAATAGAGAAGAAATATATTAATATATAAGATAAATCTAAATTAGTGTAGTAATAAGATTTATATTTTTTATTCCAAAATATTTATTTGAAAAAAGCATTGACAATTTTCCTCATTCAATAAATTAGATATATATTGATCACAAAATATAAATTATTTTGTAAATATGTTTGAGCATAGCTTTGAAAACCTAACTCCTTTAAACACTTTATAAATTTAAGTGCAATATTATGACTAATAAGTTTAAGTGCAATATTATGAGTAACTGTGAAAACCTACTCCTTCAAACACTTTATAAATCACCTTTTCTCATATTTATTATAAAAATATTATCAATAAAAAAGAGTATTCAAAACATATGCTATCAAAACAATGGAAGAAAGATCATGTTAACCCATCATTGAATAATCTTAAATCAGTGAAGGTGTCCCCTCATTAGGGGAGTAAATTAGGCTCAGGCATTCCAAACCTCCACAGAAATCCCAAAACCCTCTACAATGAATGAGTTAGATTGATTCCCTAGCTCATCCGTTACGAGGTGGCAAAAATTTATACTTTTATTAATTAATAAAAAATATATATAAACATATATTAAAAATATATTTTAAAATATATAAATAAATTATATATTAAATTATTTTAATATAAATATTTATATTTAATAGTGAAATTGATTTCATATACAATATTTATTAACAAATACTTGTACAAATCTTGTATGCCTTATCAATCTCGTACACCTTATACATTAGTTGAGTGCATAACGAAATCCAAAATCAATGGATTATTTTTCAGAGCATTTGAAGCTTATAATTTTATCTTATTTGAGGTAGGGGAGATTTAGCTTTGAATTTAAAGAGTAAAACCTAAGTATCCAGACATCTCTAAAACTTTGGAGTGTCGCATATCCTATGTGTGGGATACATGTGTGTCCAACACATGCCAAACATGTGTACAAAACATGCCCTCAGTGTCTCAGCTTGTCCTAAAAATAAGAGATGTGTCTTATGGCCCGGGTTTATGTTTTCTCATGCAAGTTGCAATTATGAGGTGGTTTGGTGTGTAAATGAGGGTTATTTTTTCTTACTAATGCTTGTTCGAATAGGGGCAGACTCAGGGTCCAACGCTTCAACAACGCACCAACAAAACCCTAACTAACGGCCCTTTCAGCAACACCTGCGAAGCAGATGAAGTCTCATCCGAGGTAGAGGCAGGGGAGGTTGTAGGACAATTGTGTCTACAACCTAACTGGGACACAGATCTGTGATCACAACACTTAACAGAGCACTTAGCTAACAATATGCATTAAGTTATGATTCTTATTCACATTGTAGATTAATCCTTATTATAGATTAGCTCAAGATCTAACCATTAAAACCTCTTAGCGCCTAGCATAAGTTCAGATCTAACATTCATTCACATCATAAAGCACTAAGCATTCATAGATCTATCTATCATACATCAATAATAGTGCACTAAGAAAATAGATACATAAATAACATGGACAACATTGCATAAAGCACATCGACACAGGATATACGTGGTTCACCCCATTCTGTGGCTACGTCCACCAACTCTTCTTCTTCTTTATTAGTTTCCTTCAATCTTCTTACAGACACAGAGCCACAAAGCTAACTTTGCACTGGACAGGTGATCTGTGCACAATGCACTAGATCCACCTTCCTCAAAACCAGATCTCTTGCACTAAGACAATTCTCCTTAATAGCACAAAGCCTTACACAGTCTGTGCACAAAGCACTTACAAAACGCTTTGCACGAAGCCAACTAGTCATGCACTAAGTCGATTCTCCTCAATAACACAAAGCCTTACACAGTTTGTGCACAAAGCACTTACAAACACTTTGCACGGAGCCAACTAGTCATGCACTAAGCCAATGACCTCTCCAAAACCCATTTCTCCCCTACTTACATCGCCTAGCTACTTATTTATACATTACAAAAAGGCCTAAGCATGGGTAAACCCATGGGATGACATCCCATACCAGTTATATAAACCCTAAAAGCCCAAAAAGCCCACAAAATGGGCAAGATCTTGTGATCTCCGCTTCGCCTAGGCGCTCCATCTTCGAACAATCTGTTGGAGTCCCAAAAATGGTCAAACACGACCAATGTGTTCCTGAAACTTGGTTGAGGGCCAACAGGCCTCCAATTGATCTGAAAATAGAAGGCTGACTTGTTATGCTATGCAAGCACCCTCTACTTCATTAAAATAAACTTTACAAGACCTTGCTTCATGTGTTAAAATATGAAAGATAGTTTATGTGCCAAATTTATGTATCTTCTTGTAAATGCTTATGTGTGAGGATATGTTCTTTTAAATGGTTAAATAAGTGCTTTAAATAAAAACATAGCAACATAACTTGCAGCAAATAAACCATCAAACTCACAACAATAACAACATGATAAAGGAGTTCACCCCTCTCCGGGCTACTTCTCCTTGAGCCTCCATCAATGGACTTGGCTCTCTGGGATTAATTTGTCAAAAGTTCTTTTACAAGCTGCTGCTCAACTCCAATGGAAATTATGACTATACCATTGGGATCAGAACACATAAAATCCACAAAAATGACTAATAAAACTCTGAAAACTGATCATGGCTCATCCGGGCATGATCTCTTCTACATGTGGCCATAAGCTTCAATGAGCTTCTCTTTGGAAAAAACACCTGTAAAAGTCCTCAAATGGATCTGAAACCTATCCCAAAGTGTTCAGAGAATAATAATTAGTCAAAAATGATTATTCAATCATAGAAAACAAACATAGGCTCATCTGAGCAAGACCTCAAACAATGAGGGCTTCAAGTTCCCTGGAGCTTCCTGAAACTTCAATGGTTAAAAACCTGCAAAAGAAGTCTTCAAATGCCTTTGAAAATAGCGCCAATGGATTCAAAACATCCAAAAACCCCTAGCTAGGCTTTTACAGCACCTCATTCGACCAAAAAATGAAGAAGATAGGTCTCCTGCCATTCTCTTCCTTCAAGCTTGTTGTCTCTGGTTCGCCAAAACGCACCTCTTGTACATTGAACCCAGAACACACTACAAATTCATGCTAAAACCTAGCACCGAGTGCAACCACATAATGGTGCAAACTGTAGGATGGTTATGGGCACGCTAGCCCCTAACCGTCAAACCCGTGGGCACATGGGTCCATATGACCTTGCGCGCCTACAAAAGGGGCCAAGCCCAATTAAATGAAAATGGTTAGGCGTGCTAGTGGTCCTATGCGCAAACACATGTGACCATGCGTAGGCGCAAACGGGTTCCAAATCAAATAAATCACGCCAAGGGTATAACCGTCGGTCATATAATATAACCGCGGGATTAACCGTGTAACTAACCAAATTCCCGCGCATACAACATATGTTATGGTCATATGTAATGGTTGTGTGACCAGGGGTTGGGGCTAAGCCCCAGCCCGGACCCCCACGCCAACCACAAAGTAATTCAAATTTAAATATATATTAAAACATATGGTTAACAAGAAACAAAGCGCAGTGTATTGGCAGGGTGGACTTTGCAAAGGCTTGGCCGGTGGGGAGGTCCGAGGTTCGAATCCCACGGACTCCATAAAATTTTGAACCAATAACCAATATAATGGTGCCACATGGCAGCCCATGACTGGGCCATGTGGCACCCAACCACAAACCAAAAACTACCACGTGTCAAAACATGATTCGTTCAACTGTCATCCAACTCGAAACTTCCACGTCACCTCTGCCATGTCACCGTACGGTATCTGCTACGTCATCCTGTACGGACTGTACGAAATGCACAGTCAGCGTCCCTTTTTTTACTTGTTTAACGATTCGAACAGATCATGATATCTCTTGCTCCCGATGTCCATTTGATCCCAAATGAGTTGCGTTGGATTCGTGATGAAGAGGGATACACACCTATTCGTTTTGAGGCAATTTCGAGAATGTTGATTTTTGAGCTAAATTTTGACCCCTGGTCCAGATTTTGATCACCAACACTCACCTGTGGCTCGTCCCGAGTCACTCTGATCTAGGCAATTCTACTTCAAAGGCCTCAAGCTTAACTTGAATTGCCTCAACTTGTTGCTTTTCTAGAGCCTCATGCTCGGCGAACTCCTAAATTACTTGCTTGGTGACAGGCCCTTCCAAGCGTCTTGTTCCAACTAAGCCTCGTCCCTCAATTTCTTCAAAAAGAGTGTAGGCTTCGTCCTGCACCGGCTGGAGTCTTTGTGTCATCTCCATAACTTTTATCTAGTTGATAGTGACCTGCTACTAAACTACACGCTAGTCCTACGACCTCTTCATCTTCTCAACTACAGTCAGCAGTTTAATTTGTGCTTGCACTGTAGACACATGCTTCTTTGCCTCCTAGAGTTTTTCTTCCAGTCTTCTCAGCTCCGGATATTCTATGAGGCGCTCATAGGTCTGCACACTTTGGTCACGTAGTTTCTTACATTATGAGGCTAACACCCTGATTCTTCTGCTGTGCTTCTGGCAGTTTCTTCCCTCTGATCCCGCACTTCTTGTGGAGTGCCAGGTACTGCTTGGATTTCTAGCTTTGCTACTCTTGCCTGAAGTTGTTGAATAGTCTCAGTGAGCTTCCCCACTTGCATCTTAGTTGACTCCGATTCCTCCTATGCCAAGGCTAGCACAGAGCGACGTGCTCTAGTTACTGTCTCTTTGACCGCAATCTGCTCTGTGAGTAGATGGTCTTTTTCTTTCTATATATTTGCATTGTTCTACTCGTGCATCGCTTGAATTTCACTTTTCTCTTTTTGCGCAACTTGAAGTTGCTCTAGGACCTCCTCCTTTTCTTTCTTTAAGGCCTTTGTGGCCTGCTCCTTTTCTTCCTGGGCTTGACGAAGACGAGCCTCTGTCGCATCTGCTAACCTTCACAATTGGGCGGGCTCATCCCCCAATTCTACATTTTCCATTGAAGATGGCATAATAGGCACTGCGCGGCCCGACTAGATAGCTTGTTGGATGTCTTTGAGATCCTTCTCTATTTGGTCATACATCGACTTCTTCTTTGCTCCATGTCTCTACAAGATGTCTTCTGAAGTGTCTTCTACAGTTATGATGATGAGATCAATGTCATCCACTATGAGCACGTTCTTTGACTGAGGCTTATTGGTGTGAGCCTTCTTCCTTGCCGAAGATTTCTCTGGGGAAACCTTCTTCTTCTGTAATGCATCTGCTATGGTGAGGGGATCCTTCGGCGGTGCCACTTCACCTTTGTCCTGCTTGTCTTATTATTACCCTCCTTCCTCTTGGTTTACTGCGTCTCCTCCTCCTCCTGCGGGTGAATCAAGCACAATTTCCTCTGATGCGCTATCCTTCTCATCACTTTCTATGTCCTGCACTTCCTCCTTTTTCTTCTTTTCCTTTGCGCTTCTTTGTCCATCATACTCAGTCCGGGTGACCAAAGGACTTTCGCTGATGTCAGGGTCAAAGAGTTCTGCATCTTCAACCGGTACAAGGAATTCGGCTGGCCATTCCTTGGTTATCTCCTCCATATCTTCGTCAGTCAATTTATAGTAGGATTGCATCTCCTCTTTACTTTTGTCCCTGCGTGCGGTGATGTAGATGAAGTGTTGGTTGGGGCAGAAGTTCGTTAGTGGCATGTACATATGCAAAGTGTTCAAGGTCATCCACGGAAATGCGTCAATGGCGCGCTTCAGTTGTAGGTAGTAAGCGTGGAACACCACATTTGATTGCCACTGCTTCACCATATCACTCATATACCACAAGGTGATGAACCTCGCGGCCAATGGTTCTGATGGCTCGACTTCTGGGAATGTCTCTCCCTTCGACATCTCCGAAGTGACAAATGCGATTAGAATCAACAACCAACTGAAGTGAAATTCGTAGCCTTGGTCCTGCACTTCGCGACAATCCTTCTCCAACGCGTTGACGAGGTAGATTGTCCAGTTCATCTACATTCCTTCGACACACTTCCCTGCGAGGTCGACTACGAACCCTATGAATTGCGTAGGATGGTTCTTTCTGATGAGCTTTCCAGTGATCAACTAACAAGTGAGGTGCACTGTGCCATCCTGAATGGAGGCTACCTTGTAGCCTTTCTTCCCCTTCTCCACATAGCCATACGCATCCTTTTTTGCTGTTCTAGGGAGTGATCTGCAGCCTTCCCTAGGTAGAACTGGTCAGGGTCTAGTCCTCGCATGCTTAGTCTAGTAATCAAGTGGATCAACGCTGGATCCACATTGATGTGCCTATCCAACCAAAGATACCCTCCATGGTAGCACAACATGAGGAGTTTAACGTAAGCGTTAACCTCCTAATGTTGGTCGAAGTGGGAGATCTTCATTACGTTTAGGATCGTTGATCTCGCGATCTCCTTAATCCATGGCTGGGGAACTATCTTGGGCTTCTTCCCAGTCGTCTTTGTCAGGTACCTATGTGGTGCGAGAATTGCTTAGTTCTTTCGATCTCCAAGGTTAAAATCACTGATCTTGAGAGTTGGGATTAGTCCCAACTGCAGTCTGACTGTGCGTATCCCTTTCGGGAGTTACGTAGTGATGATCGTGTACTTGAAATCATGCGGGATGCTATCACGACTAACCGTGCCATCCAAAGGCGGGATGTAGTAGGGCAAGACCGATGGGATCTGCTTCGCGTTCGCCAGATCGTCGCGATGCTTGCTTCTTTTCTCAGTCGTGGTTTGGGACATAGATCGACGTCTAGTTGAGGGAGATGATTTCAATCCACCTGTCGACGATGCTTGTATTCTGACAGACAGGAATTTCTCAGCCATAAGGTCTATTAAGATCTCCTCCACATACTTCTCTACTATGCTACATTCGCCCGGCATGCACACTCGTGATCAAATAACTCGGGTAGGAGAACATGTATACAAGGCAATCAGACGAGCGACGACATATAGACAACACAGTGCGGTATGTGATCAATTCTCTGTTAGCTCAGTTATCTCAGTTTGCAAAAAGTGGTCCCAGTGTGGCATTCGTCGGATTAAATAAGCAACGTCGTAACAGGTTCCTTCAACGGGTCGAAATGCCTTAATCAATATGAATCCATCCATTATGGCGCGGTCTCAATGGTCCAATCGCGATCTTTTCGGCAATAACTGTGTTTCTAACCATTTTAGAGCATCATTCTAATGGCCGAGACACCTCCAACGGTCATATAGCTTCGTCGTGGCGAAGTGCCATTCTGCGTGGTTTTTCTATTCCGACGAGGTTCAAGTTCTGCAAGCCTGTCTTCTGTGAAGTCTTTTCTAGAATTTCATGCAGTTTTTCCAACTTTGATTTCTTCTTACTGAGCTTCCTTGCCTTCTTTCCTGTGATTTGAGTCTCTGGATTTCTATTAGTGTAGTATCTTTGCACTACTGAGGATCTTTCAAAGGGTTCGAAGGTAACACTTCTTCTCTTACTATTTCCGGGGTAGATGCACTTCTTTCCTGCATGGATAGGTTCTTCAGGCCTTCTTGTGTTCTTTCAACTTCGAGAGCTAACTCTCTTGTCTTTTGTTGCTTTGACTTGTCCTCTTGTTCTTGTATTAGTTGCTCTAATTTTCTAGCTACGAAGTCCCTTAATTCTTTCTTTTTCTGTTATGTAGCTTCTTCCTTTGCTTTCCTTCAGATTTGATCTTTCTCAACCTAGGTCTTTCCTAGAAAAAGTGCAAAAGGGGCATTTTTCTCAACAAACTTAATGACTTCAAATTCTTCTTCAGTCGATGCTCCATGAGAAATCATAGGCACATTAGTAACTCTTCCACATAGGGTTATTATCTTTCCTTTAAACACTCCTATCCTTCCCAGTGAAGGAATCATGTCAGGCTTTCCCAAAATTTCCCGAGTGCTTTCTAGCATAATATTCACCTATGTTTTCTCATCCAAGACAGTCTATGTCAAAGTCTCCTATTCGTGTTTCTATGCGTTGCTTCTCTTTTAATATCTCTGTAAACTGATGTCTCTGCGATCATTCAATTTTTCTTTCAGCTGAAGTAACATAGTCTTTGATTCTTTCTAGTTTTCTAAGATATCCTTAGTTTCTTGACCTTCTTCATAGTTTTCTGGTCTCATGTTCATATTTTCAACTTTATCAATCATTCTAGGGAAATCCAAAACCTCATGACCAACAACTTTACAACAGAGACAAATAGGACCTACACCAGGGAATTCCTTAGCAAGATGTCCCGGTCTTCTGCAATTATAAAACAATGTCAATCCTCTCTTCCTTTTAAATGATCCCCAACCTTTCCTGTACTGCACACTGGGATCATAGTGAAAGACTTGCAATCTGCCAAAATTCTTTCTAGGTTCCTGCATCCACTTGTTAGTCCAAAAATTATTTCTATGCATAGGAATAACATATCTTTCACTATCTCTATCAAATCTATTCATATCAACTCTTTCTTCTAGTTGTTCCCTAGTTTTCAGACTAGGACAAAATCTATCAAACATACCTAGATTCATACTTTCGAAGAAAAAATTTCCACTTATCTTACCTTTAACAGAGCACAAAGATTTAAGATATTACCTCTTTTCTTCAGATCGAGCCTCTTTCTTAGCACAGATCTTCTCAAGTCAAGTAGAATATTGCACACTACAACAACAGATCTACGCACAAAGATTTCTCTTTTCTTCAGTTCCCAACAATCACAGTTTTAGGTCCCGGCAACGGAACCATTTGTTGTCATAGAGGCAGACCCAGGGTTCAATGCACCAACAAAACCCTAGCTACCAACCCTTTCAGAAACACCTATGAAGTAGATGAAGTCTCACCTGAGGTAGAGGCAGGGGAGGTTGTAGGACTCAGGTGTCTACTGTTAGCAACAATTTTGGTATCGGGTCCCAAAGGTACACAGGTCTGCTTGATCATGCGATAAGTGCCTAAGCGCAGCACACGAAGAAATCCGTTTTAGGCCCAAGTCAAGCGAGCGAGCGAAGTGTCTTCGGCATCATCCACGATCGATGATCTCGCAAACTCAGAATTTCGCAGGGTGAGAGCCCAAACATTGGGTATCCCAAGTCGCGGGGACGCGAGAAGCGAGAAGGTGAATAACCGTTGGAGCCACACGTGGGATCGCGCATCAGGGCCTTGCAAGAAAAGGCTTGAGAACTTGAGCGTGAGGATCGCGATGTTGTGAGGAGCGATATCCAAACAACTAGAGGCAGTGGGGGCCATAGTAGAGCCGGTAGGTGGAATACAGGTGGCACGAAACCTCGGGACCTCGCCACGAGAAGTCCCGGAGTTTTGGTGTTAGGATTCGCGAATTGTGAAGTGTCGAAGGCATCTCAGATTTGGGCCCACATTCTTGCTGAGGTGATCGGAACCGTCCATCTAAAGAGGACACTTGGTGCATGATTAGGCATCCTACCTTCTCGCCCATCGCGATTTTGAAGCTCAAGAAACATCTCCCTCATATCCCGACGCGCGAAGTGACAAGAGCATCCAGGACCTGGGGCCCACCGCAGCATCGGATGAGTTTAGAACCATTGGATTTAAAGGGTGTGTGGCACCAGATTGAGCTGTCTCGGCATATTGCTCATCGCAATTTCGAGGAGTGAGGAGCAACCCCTACCTACTCATGAACGCCGAAAAGCGCCATGGGAATAGGCATGTGGTCACAACCCGTGAACACTTGGAGAGGGGGTGGAGCTGCGAAAAGGAGGCTGAAGCACTGAATTTAGTTACAGAGGGGATTGCTGCGGTCTCCAAGCATCACTAGATCTGATCTCCATACAATTTCTTCCCTAGAGTAAATGACCATAGGAGCGGGCGGTTGAGACCTCCTTTCATTCATTAAGTGCGAAGTATGGAGGGCCTGGCGAATGGTCTACTCGAGAGAATCCTATGTACCCATTCTTCCAAAGAGGCCATGCTAAGTTCTCGACCAGCTGGAGGAGGCTTGCACACACTAGCTCAACATTTACTAGCCCAGCTACTCACCCTGTAGGAGCCATGCACAGTTAAGGAGGCGTCTGATAGAGAAAGCCCGTCCGATTTTGGAAGGAAATACACCAAGCTTCAGATGGTCACCCGCGCCTTTGTGAGGCAATTTTCTCTGAGTATATATACTCAGTTTTTGGTAATTTGTAAAGCATCGATGGTTGAGCATAGCTCCTGGTTGTAAAGTTTTAATGAAGCATTGTATTTCTGGTTATGTGTGAAATTTGGAGATTTCTTGCCTCATGAATGCCAATTTCTTTCATGTCTTTGTTTACACTGTGTTAGAGCAGCTCGGAATTGGAGGATCCAATCGAGCTGTAGCTATTATAGGATGATGTTGTAATGGATCACTGTAATAGTTACAGAGACTCTAATCAGTTCCTATGATTTTTTTAATGCTGAATGACTTGGAATTGGAGGATCCAGTCAAGTCCTCTATTCAGTTTCTTGAAGCCCTGAACTAGGAGGATCCTTCTTTCAGAGTTTTTTCCCTACAAACCGCTGCAAGCTTGTTGCCCGAGTTTGTTTGTTCATTTTCTCCCAAGTCTTCCACCTGCTCATCTTTTAATCAACCCACTGGCTGAAGTTAGGATTCCAGACCTCCTCTGTTCTTTACGTACCAGATTCAATCCCCAAGTTAGAGTGATACTTTCTCGAGCCATTATCTCCATTCGATCACCCCTTATAAACAAATCGTGACATAAAACTGATGGGTGTCGGGCTCTGCTCCTGCAAGCAATCCAGGAGTGATTTCCGACGCTAACATTTCTGGCGCCATTGCCAGGGACGAAACTGAATATTTTCCCTGGGTAGAACGACATTGAGCCTCTGAAGCCGAAGGTGCATCGGATTATCAGAGCCTTTCAAGATTGCTAATTTTCACCTAGCGACTCCATTGTGACGACTCCGCTAGGGAGAACCCGCTCTGTTAATTGTGGCTTTCAGAGGCAGGCATACGCGGTCTCATCCACAGCTGCCTCTAGCTACGCCTGAAGCAAATCTAGAGGTGGCACTCAGAAAGGGAAAGGCCTCCGAAGGAGGAACTTCCATTGCTGAACCAGGTAATCCACTACCCCCTTCTATAGAAACTCCATTTTCTTCTTCTCAGCTTCACAGCAGACCATTTTCTGAAGTTTCCCGCTTCCTAAATTTTGGGAGTGTTCCTACTGAGTTTTCCCCTCCTGATCTGGGATTGGAGGGAGAAATCCTTGTCACTCCCCTCTCTTTTGAAGCTATACCCTGGTGTAGCCCCAGGACCGCAGAAGATTTCCCTATGCTTGGCTTAACCACTCCTGCACGAAGAAAAGCGCCTGTCGACCTGAGTTCGTTAGCCTCTGCTTTAAATCCTCTCTTGTTCTCCACTCCACTTCGGGACTCATTCCGACTAGCCCCTTCACGAACTCCTTCTCCTCCAAGATCTCCTCCACCTAATATTCCTATGGCTGGTGCTAATCCCCCTATGACCAGAATGGAGGCCATTATAGCCACTAGGTATGCTCCCCTCATGCTACCGCAGCCTCTCAACGCCCTCCCAGCATATGGTTACCTCAAACAGCTTCCCAGGTTTATAGGTGAGGGGGACATAATTGCAGAAGAGCACCTAGAATCCTTTTACAGTTTCACGGATGATAATAACATCATGCACGCAGACGTATGGATGAGGATTTTCATCCACAGCCTCCAAGGGGAGGCTAGAAAATGGTTTAAGGCCCTGCCTCCTAAATCTATTGATGGGGTCGAAGCTTTAGATAATGCCTTTTTAAGACAGTGGGGAGATAAGAAAGACTTCATGTATTACATGACAAAGTTTGGGTCTTTGAAGAGAAAGGAAGGAGAGTCCGTCTCCGATTTGTCCAAGAGATTTAATAAAATGTACAACAAAATCCCCGCTGAGATAAAACCCCTTGAAGCCTCTGCGAAGATTACTTATGCTAGTGCCTTTGATCCCGATTTCTGCCTCTTGTTGAGGGAAAGAAATGCCACTACTCTGGCTCAGATGCAGGATGCAGCCGTGGAAGTAGAGTCTAATATATTGGCTATTGACCGCCTCAGGCATGCCGCTGGTAAAAACATATCTAGGCAGAGGCCCGAAGCTGCCTCATCCAGTTCTTCTCCCCTGCCCCTTCAGGCAGATGAGACGGCTAGAATGCTAAAATCGCTTGCTGCCAAGATAGAAAGGTTGGAATTAGAGGGCAAGCCCATGTACAGAAATCCCCAGAATGCTGATAATAGAGGTTTCAGATGATCTGATAACTAGCATCCACGGGCCTTCTCAAGGGAACAAAGAGACAAAGATAGAGAAGACCAAAGAATTTAGGCCCCTTTTCAGAATAACTTGGTGGCTGATGAGGAGGAAAGAGAAACAGACGAGCTTGACCCTGAAATTCACTACTTAGAAGACACTCCTCCTTTTCCTCATCTCACTCGAACAACTTACGAGGAGTCTCTCATGGATAGTTAGCTTAATGAATTAAGCAAGGGAGACAAGGTTAGCGGTGGCCGAGGCAGGTATAACCTGAGATCCAACAAAAGGACAACAGCACCTGAGATTCCTGAGCAGTCCACTAGAGCAAAAAGGCCTGCTAACGTAGTAGTAGATGGTCACAGAGGTAAGAAGGCCCAACCCCTCTCTCCCGTTGTCCATAATCATGTTCCTGAAATAAAAGGAATTCCAAATTCTACATCTTCTTTTGACTTCGAGCATGAGATCCAAAAGATCAGAATCCCTGTGCCCCTTACTGAGCTAATTAAACATGATGAATTCAAAAAAAGCTTCTCTGAGCTTTTACAGTATGAAGCCTCAAGCCTTCCTACAAACTTCATAAACCTCCAAGATGAAAAGCTAGCTGCCATCCTAGGTCCCATGGTGGAAGATAGAGACGACTCATCCCCTCCCTTCTACACCTCCTTGAACATACATGACAAGGTACTACACAATTGCTTGATGGACTCGGGGGCTTCTCACGACCTCATGCCCAAAAATG
>JASDQU011175764.1:23755-41806 GCA_032191745.1 Picea mariana
GAGGATGAAAGACTCCTACACACCATTCTAGTCTCAGCCCATCTCCATCTAGTGCTTCAGATGGTAGCAATTCGTATTGTTCTTGTGTTTCCAACAAGGGTGCACCATCATCTAGAGGGAGGTTCGATCCAGCTTATCCTGAGGGCCTGGGGCCATTCCGAAAATTGGGTTTTGTTTGCAGGGGCAGGACCATCAATTTGAGGGATTTTCTGGAGGGTTATCATCATTCTACATTTGTCTACAGATTGGGACGTCTTGGAGCCATAGGGGACGTCCTGTAATTCAGTAAAACTAAGATCTAGAGAGATATGCTTGAGATCTGAGTCCGAAAATTCTCCCACGGGATTCTCATAGCCCGATCTATATTCTTTTAGAGTTTCGGAGCATTTGGAGGCCTCCGTCATCAGGGCCGAACCAGCTAGGGTTTCAATCATCCAGTGGGGCACCCATTCAGTGGGAAATTCAGATCTACGGGGTTTGAGAGAGAATTTGGGAATTTGGACATCTGGGTTGTCCTTACAGTTGCCCGATCTATCATTTGGCATATTTCTCAGGATGATTGGACACTTTTGGTAGCAGGGCAAAATTGTTGAGGGCTTCAACATTCTAGCAGGACGTGGCACTTTCCAGCTTGGAGGTTGAGCATTAGTACGACTCATATCTGCTTGATTCAGTCTTCATTGTATATCTAGCCTTTGGAGGCTTATTTTGTATTGGCGGGAGCATTTTGTAGCAACTCATATCTATTGCTTGTATGGCCATCTGAGGTTTATGCCAGATCGGCCATCTATTGTATCGATCTTACATTGCTCATAATAAAAAGGTCAGATCTTTGCTTGTGCTTCTNCCATGTGTTGATGAATCTTGTATGCACTTAAAAACTCAATAAATTAGTAGTAGTTAGTGATTCCAAGAAAGAATTTGGCTTGGGATCATTACATTGAACTTTTTTGTCACAACCCCAATAAAAATGTACCCTTCATTCAACTATAAACTCTTATGTTGAACTCTTCTCTTGGTCATTGTGTCAGGAGACTTAGTGGTGTATGTGCACAAAAGCCTCTGTCTTATTTACAGGTACACAGAAGAGTGGTTGAAAGGAAACACAAAGACGTGGGGTGTGTTTCCTGATGATATGGGTTTGGATAGTAGTGTTGAGTTGGCATTAGTCAAATTGGATCTTAATGATCCAGTTTCAAAGCCAATAACTTTTGATGATTGTGAACATATTGAGGGGTCGTCCTCCACATCAACAGATGCACATATTGCATTGGATATATAGGAGGAGGAGGAGGAGGAGGAGAGAGGAGTGATAGTGATGTCGATCTTGATGATTATGACATGGAGGGCTACTAAGAGTCATGACTCATGAGTTATGCAATTCTTCCATCTAGGGTTCTAGTATCTACCCTATGGCTATTTTTTATTTTCAATTGGCATTCCTACCTATGGTATCAATGACTCTAACCGAGTATCTATCTACATTGTAATACATTTTGATTTGATGACTTAACGAGTTTGAGAATGTTGCAGCTTATGGTTCTAATTTCTTGTGTGTTCACTGTTTGTCATTTGATCATCATTGATGTTAAAACGTGTTATGTTACATGTTTTGTATCATTTAAATATTCTAGTTTCTAACAAAATATGAATCTTTATGTCTAATATTCATTTTCATATGTGTAGTTTTCAAATTTTCTTTCATATAATAATAATAATAGTCTATTTTTATGTGCAGGGCCAAACCAACACCAAATTCGTATATGAGACCTCCTTGTTTGTGGGACAAGGGAAGTGTTACGCAATTTGACTGCACATACTCTACCCCACTTTGGATTTGAACCTGTGACCTCCAAGGAGGAAACACATGTTCTTATACAAACATGTACATCACATACTCTACCCCACTCTAGATTTGAACCTATAACCTCCAAGAAAGAAACATATATTCTTATAGAAACTTGTACATATTCTTATATAAACTTATCATCCATGTAAAACTCTAAAAAAACATTAGTCCTTTTTCCGTAAGTAAAAAAAAAAAACCACATATAAGAATAAAACCAAACATATAAAGCAACAATGGAAATTCCTACCTACCAATTTTTAATGGTTGTATTGGAGACATGTATACAGCTACATGCCAATGTTTAATAGTTTTGTTGAAAATATACTTACACCGTGAGTAAGATTACTTACTATGGTGTATTGTTAATTTATATCATTAGAGACATTATATTTTAAAGTTACAAGCTAAAACAGGGAATAGCAACATCTAAATCAGCGATGGGCAATAACCACTATGAATTGATTTATGTTTCAAAATATATTTTAAAGTTACAAGCTAAAGGATAATAGTAACATCTAAATTAGCAATTGGCAATAACCAATATGAATTGAGTTATGTTTCTCAATATATTTTAAAGTTACAAGCTAAAACATGTAACAACATCATCTAAATTAGCCATTGGCAATAACCAATATGAATTGAGTTATGTTGCTCAATATATTTTAAAGTTACAAGCTAAAACTGGTAATAGCAACATCAATATATTTTGTTTTTTATTCCTTTAAGGCAGGGACTAACAACGTAGCTACTATACATCTTATTTCAATATATGCACACAAACTAAGGTATAGGTTCATGTGTCTCTATAAAATTTCAAAGAAGTATAGAGCATTTAGAAACAAGGAGAGCTGCCATTACATAGATTACACACAAACTATAATTGTATTATATAATTATTGAACACAATACACACATATATATAGCTGGACTTAAATCCAACTAATTCCACTCTTTGAGGGAGAGTTTGAGAGAATCTCTCAACATCCTCCAACAACCCAAACCAATCCCCAAACTCTAGTATGCATCATTAATGAAGCATTATCTCTAACACCCCCCTTTAATGCTTACATTAAAAAATATTACAATAATGAAATCACAATTACATGACATACAATACTTTAACTTTGTCTGGCATGGTCTTCATCAACTTCTACACTCACTCTGATGCCTCTGGATTGCGCTCTTTCTCATCCTCATCTTCGAGCTTACCATTCAACTCATTTAAAATGTAAATTCTTCAAACCATCATTCATAAACTTGCACAATAGACAATATTGACAAACTCGACTCACCGAGGCTTCCATAAGAAAAGTTGTCAAGTAATGAATCATCCTATGGAAATACCTCCATCTATCAGATATTTCTCTTTCGGCTATTGGTCAGTTTGTAGAAAGGCGGTCTAGGTATAGAATGTCTTCAAAAATCAATTATACAAGGTGACTTCCAATCATAAGAACAATTGTTCTTGAAACTGGGGCTGCCAGCTTATATCAAGATACAAGAGTTCCTACTTCCTTTACAACATAAGTAGCACACACACACAAGATATGAATCCATCATCTTGGATCTTCGTTCTCACCTGCAACTTGTTAGAGTAGTCAATTCTAACAATCTTTGCTCTTTACACATTGAGTTGACTAGAATCAATATGTTTCAAATTCCAATATCTCATACAATATTCAATGCATATTCATTGAATTCATAATCTCTCAAACTCACTAAGCTGTAACTCACACATACTTGCACAACACTCATAGATAGACTTATATATATATATATATATATATATAGAAATAGAAATAGAAAAATAGGTAAACCTTCTACGACGACTTCCAACCAATGACAATCTGGTGTTCTACACTCAATTTATATGCAATAATTGAAGAGAACTGTAATACATGATCTCTCTGATTTTGTGTGGTCTTCAACATTTGTTCTTGAACATGTGGGACTCTGGGACAGTACAAAAGATCCATTTCACAACCTTTAAATACATACAAATTCTCATTGTAATATCTATCTTGTTCACCAAGGCTCTTGTGCGCAAAAACAATAAGCTAAACCAAATTATTGAGGGAGATACATATTCATATATAAATTGAATGAATAAAAAAAAAACTCTTTTTATCCGCACTTCCTCCATCAAGCATCAATTATGAGTTTCGTGTACTCTCATTTCATTGAAAATTCATTGCTCCAATGATGGCTCTCACTTCTTCAACGATCACAACAGACATATCGCTGGATAATGGCTAACTACCTTTTAAGTGCTCCAATGGATCTCCAACACTCCACAGTGGCAACTGTATGCAAACTGAAACTCAATTCATGTTGAGCCTTCTTGTGCATCGAATAAATTCTTTGGTCAATTCTTCAAGATCAATGTATATAATTGAGCATAATGAATTCAACAAATGACTGTCAAAACAATGGATGTTGTTGGCACAGGGGCAGACCCAGGGTTCAACACTCAAGAGAGAACCAACAAAATCCTAATTATCGGCTCTTTAGACAACACCTACGAAGCATATGAAGTCTCACCTAAGGTAGAGGCAGGGGTGGTTGCAGGACTCAAATGTATGCAACCTTAGCTGGGACACAGATATGTGATTATAGCACTTATCAATCATCTAGCATGGTTTATTAATCAATATTCAACCCTTACAACACTTCACAGGTAACACAGAGTTCCCTCATCTAGAGCACAGTCAATGTTGAAGTCTCCTATTCTTACTTTGATTTTCTCCTTTTCTTTGAAGATCTCTGACAAACTAACATCCTTATGGTCATCTAGAGTTTCTTTTATTTTCAGTAACATGATCTCTGATTCTTTCTGGGGTTCTTTTATAATTTTAGTCTCTTGATCTCCTTCAGAGTTTGCTTGTTCCATATTCAGCTTTTCAAGTCTAGAAATCATTCTAGGGAAATCCAATACTTCATGGTCCATAGCTTTACAACAGAGGCAACTAGGGTTTCTTCCAGGGAATTACTTAGCAAGATGTCCTGGTCTTTTGCAATTGTAGCAAAGAGTTAATCCTCTCTTTCTCTTCAATGATCCCCAACTCTTTTTGTACTCTGTGCTAGGATCATAAGGGCTAGCTTGCAAAAATTTCTTTCTAGGGTCCTGCATCCATTGGTTAGTCCAAAAACTCTTTCTATGCATAGGTATAACATATCCTTCACTATTTCTATTCATATCAAACTTTCTTTTATCTAACATTGCTCTAGTTTTTAAGCTTAGACAATCAAGCATACCTAAATCCATATGTTAGAAGTAAAAATTTTCACTTATTTACTTCCACGGGGCACAAATCTTTCAGATCTAAAACTTGAACTATTCTTACCTTTACTAGAGGCTAGAGCTTACAGATCTTACCTCTTTTCTATAAAAATTTCTACTTTTACCTTTCTTAGAGCACAAAGTGTTTATATCTTACTTTGTTTCTTTAGTTTCAACCCCTTTTCTTGCAGATCTGACCTCTTTCCTTCAGATATGACCTTTCTTTCTTGTCACAAATCTTTGCAGGGAAACAAATCTACACACGGAGCTTATTTCGCACAAAGATTTTTCTTCTTTATTTCCCAACAATCACAGTTTCAGGTCCCGGCAACATAACCATTTGTTGGCATAGGGGAAGACCCAGGGTTCAATGCTCAAGAGCGCACCAACAAAACCCTAACTACCAGCCCTTTCGGCAACACCTGCAAAGCAGATGAAGTCTCACACGAGGTAGAGGCAGGGGTGGTTGCAGAACTTAGATGTCTGCAACCTTAGCTGGGACATAGATCCGTGATTACAACACTTAGCAATCATCTAGAATGGTTTATTCATCAATATTCAACCCTTACAACACTTCACAGGTAACATAGAGTATCGCAGTGAGTACTTAGATCTAAGATAATTCAACACTTAGCCACAACGGGTTCAGTAGATCAAGCACTAAGCATCTTACATATCAGATCTAACATTCATTCTTATATCAGAAGCATAAAGCATAACTAAATCTATTTAATCACATCAAGCACTTAGCCAAGAAGGAGATAAACACATTAGGTTGAATCATAGAGAACAATACACATAGCTACTATGGTTCACCCCCACCCTGGGGCTACGTCCACAAGATCTTCTTCTTTATTATCTTAGTCAAGCAGTTACAACACAAAGATTCAACAATCCTTGCTTCTCACAGGAAAAAAGATCTGCACAGCTCGCTAGATCCTTCTTCCTTGCACTTCAACACAAAACAACTTGCAAGATTCTTACAATCATGCACAAAGAATTTACAAGATACATCCGATCACACAGATCTAGTTCTGGCACTAAGCCATCAACTATACATCACATAGATGTACTAATCTCCCCCCCCTCTTACATTGCCTAAGTATCTATTTATAGATTACAAAAATGGGCCTAAACGTGGGTGAACCCATGGGCCGACATCCCTTTCTCGTCACATTAACCCAAAACCCTAAAGGGACCCAAAAATAGGTCTAGTTTCCCTAATTTCCGCTTCGTGCTGTGCTCCATCTTTGGCAAGTTGTTGAAGTCCCAAAAATGGTCAAATGTGACCAAGTATTCTTCAAAACTTGGTCAAGGGCCAACAACTGCATTAAGCAATCAACAATTGCACGCTCCATACAGAGTCTCGACCATAGTCCAGTTAGCTTCTGAGAATGACGGCTTCAAATCAAGCGACTCCTCTCAACCATTGACGAATGCAGCTCTCAAATAAAATAGAACCAACATAGAAATGAGTGATTTCTCAAACCCTACACAACTCGCTCTGATACCAATTTAGAAACAAGGAGAGCTGCCATTACACATATTACACACAAACTATAATTGTATTACATAATTATTGAACACAATACACACATATATATAGCTGGACTTAGATCCAACTAATTCCACTCTTTGAGGGAGAGGTTGAGAGAATCTCTCAACATCCTCCAACAACCCAAACCAATCCCCAAACTCTAGTATGCATCATTAATGAAGCATTATCTCTAACAAGAGGAACTAGTAGATACTGAATGAAGAAAAACAAGCTATCAAAGGATACCATGTGATGGATAGATTTAATTGAAAGAATGCTATATTGGATGGGATTCTCATGGGCCTTATTCAAACACTTCAGCAGATATGTTTGTTGAATATAGAAGCACCCCAAAATGAGAAAAATCCTAGCTATGAAGAGTTTCTTCACACCCTAATGAAGGGTGCTAAATTGGTAAAAGAGTGTGAGAAAACCAGCTATTTTATTATTTTTCACAACCTCAGATATACTTCTCGAATTCACCAGCTGGGGAAGTAAATTCATGCCTTCGTTTAGTACCAAATGCCTCTCCATATATTTCTAGATGTAAAAGAATCTCATAACAGAGCTGGAGATATTTCACCATCAGCGAATGAGAGCGAGATGAATGAAACGATGTGCAAATATGTGGCCAATCTCACCAATGATCTCCATGACAATGTCCTGATGCTTCAACAATTGGAAGCATAGGACCTTCTTGATGGAGTTTTTGATGAGGCTTCTTGTAGTTATAATTTATTAGTAAAGTTTAATTTTGTAGCCGGGTTGGAGGTTGGAGAAAAACAATTGGAATTTGAAGAGAATACCGCTCCAAAAAAAGGTGTCAGTTGTTGGGGTTCCAGGTATGGGACGCCTTGGAAAAACAACTCTGGCATTGATCCTCTTCAATGATCAAGAAATTAAAGGTAATTGTGGTTTCCATCTATTCAAACCATTTTTCTCTCCTGAAAGATACATTGTTTTTTCTTTGGTTCCAGGGTAGCTGCTGAAAAAGGCAATATATTGTTCAGCTTTTGTTTTCCTGAAAAATGGAAAAATTACATTACTAGCAGGAGCCCATCTACCCGGGTCTGAGATGCACCTCAAGGTTCTGAAGCCGGAATTTGCATATCTCTAAATTCTATATTTCACACGTTGGCCATTTATGTGAATTTGAGATATGCATCCTTCACAACATCAGAAGACAAGGGTTTAGATAGATTTTTTCTAATGTCCATATTCAATGCACCCAATGTTATGTTAATGTACACCCAATGTTATTGCACCATTATATTTGTAGAATTCACCTCTCCATGCAACTAAAGGAGTGTGATTTCCCCCTTGAAGAGTACATAATTAACTATTACAGTTATTACATAAAACAAGTGTTGCATGGCAACGTAGTCCCCGTGAGGTTGGAATGGGAATAAATTCACTTCTACGGTGGGACTGAGAACATACACGTGGGAAGAAACTTGAATTACATGTGGTATCCATGTAGAGGATGACTTGTGGCAGCATGCCACAGGCCAGCCACAATACATTTGGCTTGTAGATGACCCCCAAGGTTAATATGTGAACGAGATAGTTTTTTCCTGGGGTGTGTATAGTTCAAACATGGGACTTCAAAAATTTATGTCTCAATGAATTGCAATAAAGGTTCATGGAAAAGAGGACCAAGAAGCATCCACATTAAACATTCAAATATAATAAACACAATTTCTTGACATCCAACATAGTTGAAGGAAAAAAAATTAGCATTTCCGAATTAGTTTTCTTTGAAATTTATCAAAAATTAATAATGCCTTGCAACAAAGGTTCCTAGAAAAAATGACCATGAATAAGACACATTAAGCATTCAAATATAATAAACACAATTTCCTGACATCCATCATAGTTGAAGGAAAACAAAATTTTCATTCCCGAATTAGTTTTCTTTGAAATTTATCAAAAAATAATAATGCCTGTTACATATTTCTAGAATCTGTTCCATATTTCTGGAAATTTAAATGCATTTGTCATATAGACTAGGATTGTGGCTCCCAAATACCATAAAATAAATAAGTACAAGAAATAGGATTGTAGAAAGAAGAAGTGCGCAATGGTAGAGATGAAGACCTGAAAAGAAGAAATTGGAAGTTATGAGTCTTTGGTTAGAGATTTCTATTTAAAGAGGTAGAATAACTAGATTGATAAAGAAAACAAGATGTGATCAGTATAGAATTACTATGAAGCCGATGCATTTTTGTTGCTGTCTTCGACGACCACTGGAATCGTGCCAACCAGTTGTTGCCCTTCGTCGATGAGCTTGTCCATTCTTGGTTGGAACCATTCTTCAATGTAGCTTCTCATGGGGGCCATGTTGATTTCATCCCAGATTTCTATGTCTAAAAGATCATTTTCCAATTTTCTTAGATCCATAAAAATACTATGCAAAGTCTGTTCAATTTATTCAATATGTACCGAATAGTCCACTAGCCAGTTCTCGACCTCATATACACCATATTCAAGGAATATGTCGTAAAACGTTTCTACAGACAACCCCTTTAAAATATCAAGTTGTTCATCGAAGGCTTCTTTGGTCAAGGACAAGGATTTGAGGATTAAGTTTGGGTCTTGAATCTCGTTGGGACTTTTGGCTAAATCTATTTGGGTCAGGTTTCTTAATAATTCTTCTTTCTCTGATATGGCTTGTTCACATGATTCGACAATGAGCTGAAGATTGTTAGCTTTCTTTTTCCAGCATGCTTTTAATTGTTTGATCCGGTTTGGGGAGGGGAGATCCTCTTCTCTTCTTTTTAGATCCGAGATGTTGATGGCATGGTTGGAAAAAGGGGTCAGCATCTTTTCATAGAAACGTTCTTCATTTTTTAAATTCATCTTCAAATGTCCGTGCAAATCATTTTTCCTCTTTCGAAAGGAAGCTATATTTTGTGATGTTTCCTAGGCTTCAGTAATTAGCTGCATTTTTTTCTTGATGTTCTTCTCTACAACGTCTCTACAAGATGTGAGGAGGCTAGAGGATCCTTTTAACCTGGATGCAGGGGTAGCAGGCACAATTTTTTCTAAAGGACTGGAAAACTCCGGGGTAGCAATGAAAGCCTCCTTCAATTCCTTGACTCGGTCGTTCAGTCTGGCATTCTCCGCTTCAATTCCTCTAATGGAATCATCAAGACCATCACCGGTTACATGGTGAAGTCAGGATATTTGGGACAACCACATTTTCCTAAAGTTAATATCTGTACAAGATTTTCCTTTCTTATTTGTTACATCTCTCTTTTCAATGATTAAATTTTTAGATTGGCTGTAAAAAAAAATGCTCTAGAATACGAAGGATTCATCTTCGTCAAAAATGTCGGTCTCAGCTATTTCCATTGTGGAACTATGGTGCATCGTGTTCATGAATGGGTGAAATTTTTGCATGTGATTAATTTCAGTTCCAAGCTCCATGTGATCACTTTCAATTTCGGGTTCTTCCGCCTTCCCTACAATGTTTTTTCTCTTCTTCGTCAGGGGAAGCTTGTGAGAACTATCAATTTTTGCGTGAGGAGGTTTCTTATCTCCTCCTCCGTTTGAATATTTCTGGGTTTCTTTCTTACAACGGTGGGATTTTGAAGTGATTCTCCATGATGTCGTTCTCTTGGGAGTGCTGACCGGGGACTAGACACTCTTCTCACTGGATAATTTTCCTTGTTGTGCTTTGCAATGTCTCTACGTCGTAATCATCAGAAGCAAGAGTGTTGTCATCACTGTCTCTGTCTTCGGTCAGACGTCTATGGATAAAAGAGATGCTAAAGCTATCTGATAGTAAATGTTCTCAAAAAATCCCATTAGGGTAGAACCCTTTTATCCTTTCAACATATGTTAGGTTCACGTTCTTGAAATGGCCTCTGAATTCGTCAATCTTGTTTACACTTCTGCACATGAAGTCCCCGACTTTCTAGGGCAGAGGAAGGAACTATTTTTTTCTCTTGTCATGGAAAAAATTCAACCAGTGGTTTTATTTCCTTGCTATTTCTGTAACAAACATCTTGTCTGTGATGTGGCATGGAAGGAAAGAAGGATTTTCCTTAGAGCCAAATACCATTAGTAAACTGTAATTTTCCTTTTGTTCAAGTGTCCCCTTTGTGTCCAAAAACTTGGTTTCCTGGCAAGACATCCGGGGAGCATCCTTTCCTAACAATAAATCTTTGAAAAATGAGACAAAGTCATTAAAAAACTCATAAAAACAATGGGAGGCCTTGTGCCTCCACAAGGCCTGGTACCAGAATGTTACTGGGTCGAATTCATAATTTATTTTCTTGGATAGAGACAGTTTTGGAAATAGACATCGATGCACTATTGCAAAAATCAAGTAGGATGACATATAAAATTTATTCAATTCTTTGAATCGTGACAGCTGTGAACATATTTCAATGGAAATTAGCTTCCCCCAATCGAAAATGAATTGTTCCTTGACTGTGAAGTAAAAAATATAAATAACTATATGGGAAATGATTGAGGTGGATTCCTGTCCTGTTATTCTTGTAAACAACCAAGCTATTTCCCGGAATGGATTTCGAAAGGAACTTACCTGCAACTTTGTGATATCTTCAGGAACTACTATCAGGTCTTTGAGGAACTTAGGTAAGAGGTCCAACCCGTTATCATGTTTTTCTAGGAACTTCTTGTAGTCTTGTTCTATGAAGATCAGTGTTGGCTCTGACAATATTATCATCTTGCAGAAGACCGGAGGTGACAAAGAAACAAGAGAATGGTCGCGCAGTGGAATAATTCTTTGGTTTGAAATTATTTTTTGGTGCACCAAGAAACCACCTCCTTACAATAAAAAACCTCAGGGAAGTATCCTGTACGAGTGATTCCAGAGGTCCAAAGCAATTCATTCTAGGCACAACAAGATGAATAGTAAGAGTATGCCCTGGACCACTGGAAGTTCTGGTCCCCACATTCAAAGATATTCACTGTATCTCCATAGAACTGTTATCAAGCTACCGCCATAAGTTTACAAGAACGTTTGTTTGCTCTAGACGATGTCTGAAATGAAGAGTTGGAAGGGATAATACAACCTTGTGCAAATCTTGGTCCAATGTGAATGGGATATCTCCTCGAGACTTTCACTCATTAATGACAATTTCGACGACTGTTAGCATTAAATACTAGTAATTGCATACATAGAAGTGCGAACATGGAAAATACGCCAATGAGAAATTAAGGATTGGATATTTCTTGAACGGGCCAATGTGATGACCCATGTTTGAGATGAACAATCAAGGGATAATATAAATCTCTGCATATCTTGGTTTAATGTGTATTAATGAGAGATATCCTCGAGCGTTTCACTCATTAATGACAATGTTGACTGTTCCTGCATGCTGAGTTGTTAGCATGAAAGGTTACTAATTGCATATTAAGAAATAAGTACGAAGGTCGTGAAGATGGGAAAGAGAAATTAAGGAGTGTCTAATCATCGAAAGCGGTCAGGAGGGCTTCAAAATAAGGTTCCAAGGTATAATAGTTGGAGCTGAGGGATCGAGGTCAAATTGTATGTCTCAGAATTTTTTGAGTGCAAAACGAATAACACGAAAGAGGGAATGATGGGACAGTCCAGAGGGAAATTTGTATATCACGGAAGTCCGAGTAATGTTTTCAAGACACAGAACAATGGAAGTGCAAACATGAGCCCTCCTATTTGGGAACCCACAATCAAAAAAAGTGGCTCAAGTATGGAGTAGAGAAACGACTGAGTGGATTCGTTTTCGCTAATATATTGAAACTTGTAATATATATCCCAATCCATGGAAAAATCTTTTTTGCATGTGTCTGGGCAGAAAAGAGAAAATAAGAGAAGATAAATTAATTTAAATTCGAGGAGTCGAGCTTCATTTAAATTTCACTGTCTCATCAATGCTTTTTCTTTTTAATGAGGGTCTGTACGGTTGTTGTATGATGGATTGTTAGCATTAAACCTTGGTCGAGCACAATAAACACTGACTAAGAATTGGATATTTCGTGAACCTGCCAACCCAAGGAACTGTGAAAGAGATTCCATGAAATGGGAAAGTAAGGAAATCGGTCAGATGAGATTCAGAATTAGGGTGACAAAGGTTCCCTAGGAGATGTAACTTCCTGAGGGTCAAATTGTATGTCTCATAACTTGAGTGAAAAATGTGTACCACGAAAGAGGGGATGATATGGGAGTCCGATGATCAATTTGTAAATGGCAGAGGTGTGGGAGATCTCCTCGAGCGTTTCGATCATTAATAACATGTTTAAAGTTCATGCATGATGAATCTTGCCAATTGCATATTCAGAGAAAACTAGGAAGGTGGTAGGGATAGGGAACAACAATTAAGGAATGGCTAACTATCAAAAATGGTTGGTGACACTTCAAACCAACTCAGGAGTGTTGACTGCAGAATGTGTAACATGGAAGAGGGAATGATGGTGCATTCCTGTGGACAAATTGTATATCGTGGAACTCTGGGTACTATTTGCTAGTTGTAGAACATTGGAAACACAATCTTGATCCCGCCAGTCCAGGAACCCGTAATAAAAAAAGTGTCTAAGTATGGAATAGGGAAATGGTAGGCTAGACTCGATACACAATGTTATCACTGTAAAAACTTTCATATGAAGTCCCAGCCTCGGGACTTAGCAAGAGGCTAATTCGGTATGGAGGAGCGATAGACTAGCAAATCATGCCATATCTAGCGGGCATGGCTAAATATAGTGAAAAGGCGAAGTCAATAAGACTCGATGGGTTGTGGATAGTGTGTGTTGTCAATTGATGGTTGTAGGACATATCAGGAAGAGAAATAACACGTCTTTAAATCTCTTGGAGGTGGGACAATAGGAATACCGTGGTTTCGTTTAAGGGGTATGTGGCGCCACCAGATACATATCGAGGGGAAAAGAGGGTAAGTTTGAAACCACCCAAGCCCACCCCGATGTAAAGTGTCAGAAAATTATTAGATATATATCACATCCAAGGATCACATGTGGAAAAGAAAAGTTGGTGGCCCGTCAAATCACCTTAGGACAATCATTTGGGTACTTTGCGTCCGTTTGACATCGGGTAAGCGATGCCATAAAACTGATTCAAAGTCTCATCATTTGAAATTTATAGGCGAGCATGATAATCTGTAGTCCTTACCAGTACGTTTGTTAGTAGCCTATGATTGGCACTCAGTGGAGACTATCATTCAAAACATGGATGAAATTACTCTGTTTTGGGCGGTTAACGTTTCATTCCTGAACGAAGTCCTCACAAACCGAATCATCTTTTTAATTCATGTACAGCTAAGGGAGATAAGCTCGTGCTCTCTGGAATACTAGAGAGAATGGATAAGACAGACCAAGGGACCTCTAATGAACTGGGATATTCAAATAATATGATGATTTTATCAGTAAATAAGAAAGAAAAACTTGTCGCACGAATACTGGCCTCAAAATTTTACATGAAGCCCACAGAAGATCCAGGAGTAGATAAAGAAATAAGATTAAATCCCATCACGAAGGATTTAATCATCAATGAATATGCATATGAGCACCACACGTGAGTTTCCAAGAGGAAAAGAAGCAAGAGACAGAAGACAAAGGTTAAAGATGAAGTGGTTGAAAGCGTTGGAGAAAATTAACCTGCTTGGTTGGACACTTTGAAAGAAGAAATTGCTAATCTGAAATAGATTTCAAGTTAAATTAAGTATGTTTCAGATAATTTTGTAATGATATAGACATGTGGCATTCAAAGCGAAAATCTTAAATATGTTAGTTTTGATTATAATGTCCCCTAGAAATTAGGGGAACAATTGTTGTACATTACTCCTTCTTCATAACTGATGTCTATTTTTGGAACTTTGGGGAAGATGATTCAATTTGAATCCCAGATGTAATTTGTCTATATATGTTATCAAAAAGATAAATGAAGTAGAGGATTTTACTGAAGAGAGGCATGCCCTCATAGCAGGAGGACTTTGTAACTTTATGAAACTTGATTGAATACATTAATCCATTTTGAAGTCTCTAGGAAAAGATTCTAATGGTGGTGATATGAGTTTTGTCTTCTTCGATTGTATGTATTTCCTGTGTTATTCAATGCCATTTAATTTTCTTTTGTTTAAATTGGAGAGTTAAAAAGCTCAAAATTTGTCTTATGATGCTCTCATCTTGAGCAATTTAAACTATGTGTGTTTCCTCTTAACTAATTCAGAATTCATTTCAATGATGCTCTGGTATAGTTATATGTTTTCTCTTTCCTCTTACAATATGGTTAAATACAATTTACAACTCAGATTCATTGCCTCATTTATCCTTTATCCTCTAGATATTTCTATTGGCCACTCATTGTTTTCATTCACTTTCATAATTTAGACTCCATAGCCCTAAGTGTCCCTCCCCTTCCTATCCAACAACTTTATAAAAAACCCCAAAGAAAAACAAATATAGCCACTAATTTCTAAAGAAATATCAAGTGACACAAGAGAGCTCTCTCTGAGTTAGGCAGGCTAGTGCACATCTCTAAAGTTGGTTGAAACAGTTACCTATGTCATTTGTCTATCAACCAGACAAAATTTACAGAGTGCTAACATTCTGGCCCTGTTGCCGGGGATGAAATTGAAAATTTTCCCCGGGAAGAATGACATGGTTGAGTTCTAAGGTCTGAGAGAAGCAGACACTTAGGCACATATAGGTTGTATTTCTACTTTGGCAACTCCATGTATCGAAAAATCAGTTTGAAGGTGATTCCACTAGTGAAAGAATCCAGAAATTTAAATTTTCACTGGCGACTCCATGATCAATGGAGAATCCATCTTCCAAAACATAATTGGTGACTCCATTGACCGAAAATGATATCCCTTGACAAAGGTATGAAAATAATCATGGAAGAAAACAAGTACTTGAAATTGGGTTTTTTCCAAGACATTATATTGTTTGTCGTAAGTTACCTCTGGCCCTTTCCTGAACATGTTAAACAATTTTTTCTTCATCTACTGCACGCAAATGATGATCATGATAATCCTGAAATTGCATATCCTCCTCTTAAGATTATACAAATATATCCTTAGTTTATTATTGATTTTGATCAAAATCTCCCACCTAAGCCATATGATAACCACAACCAAGTTGATAAGCCTCATGAGAAAAAATCTTATATTCCATCTCTTGTACTTGATTCAACACCCTCCAAGATCTAGCACAAATACAAACCCTTAAAATTACCCCACACCCTTCATGATTTTCCTCCAAAACACTATGAATACCTGCCTATGTTTGATGGGGAACATGGTGCCATCATAAATGAAAAATAGATACAAGGGTTTGAGCATTTTATAGACTTGTTTGAGATTGACCATGATGATGTTTGTATGAGGGATTTCTCTCAATCCTTGAAAGGAGACACCAAAGAATGGTTTAAACATTTGAAGCCGAAAACAATTAGCTCATAGGGATAATTGAAGAATGTTTTTTTGAAGTTTTGGGGTAAGAATAAATCTTTAGATATACAACTTATAGATTTCTATGCCTTGAAAAGGAAGAGCAATGAAAATATTTCTATATTTAGTAGAAGTTTTTCCAGTATCTATTACAATTTTCCCAAAGAAATTAAACCCACTGAAGTTGCTGCTATGCTCTATTATACAAAAACTCTTCATCCAGATTTGTCTTTCCTCCTGATGGAAAGAAGACCTAAGTCCTTACAACAAATGTTTAATGATGCTCAGGAAATTTGACACAATATCCAAGCATGTAAACAGATTCAAAATTAGGAGTTGGATGCTAAAGAACATGATAGTGAATATGGACAAAAAACAGTTGATTGGAATCTTAAACATAGAGTTGATAATATCATAAGTCCTCTTGAAGTTTTCAATGCTAATAATTTTTCAAGAGATTGTATTCCACTTATTGAAAAAGGAGGTGCTAATTTAACTTTTGATCCATCCCATAATGAGCATGGAGCTGATTGTTTCATATATTCATTTGTAGAAAGTGAAGAAGATGAGTTTGTAAATCAGTCTGTTGATGAACATGTTGATGTTCCAAGTTTGTTCTTGTTAGATGACATTGCATACGTGGCTCATTTTCTTATATATGATGAATATGATGATGATTATGATGTTGAATTCCTAGAACAACCAATTTCATGTTCTCTATCATAAAGTGTAATGAGAGCAATCAACCTACATATCATAGTTACAAAGAAGGAAGTATTGAATCAACTGAAGGGAATTCTTTACCTTTATGATTTTCTTCATTTAAATTGTTGAAAGAGAATGCTAAGATCATCATTGAAACAAAGACAAGTATGTTGATGCTAAATCACACTGATCCACTAAAACAATTTGGCAAGTAATTGCAGCCATTGGTCAAAGAGGAATCTGAAAAGAAGTGTGTTCAACAACTTAGAGAAATGAAAAAATGTGCAGATGACAGAAGTAAGGAAAATGAAGAAGATTTTGAAGCAGGTGAAAGAACCTTGACATTATGTTTTTCTTCTTTCAAATTGTTGTAGCAAGATATAAATAATGTCCCAAACCAGAAATCTTCCAGATGTGATGTTGAATACAGTAGACTTGCAAATAAAAAACATATTCCATTATGTTTTTCATCTTTTGAATTGTTGAAAGAAAATCATGAGATAATGGAGGAAGAAGGAAAGTATGACTGCAATGGCACTGCTTTACATGGGAAAATTGTTATCAGTGAGCAAGATCAACAAATTTCAAATACATTAAATGATCATGTGGATGATTACATGGAAGGTTATTTCAGTTCAGGATTGCAGCATGTGCTCAACTACCATCTTGAAAATAAATATGAAGCTGATCAATAAATTTTTATTAAAGGTCATTGTCCCTCTCCGAAATTTAATCTAGATATCCTACAAGATTTCCAACAAGACAAAGTGTTTCAGAGTTGTTTTTCTTCCTGTATGAATGATGTGATTGTTCAATTTCTAAGTGACATAGACATAGAAGAGGATTCTGAAGCTGAACATATAGAAACTGTAAGCAGTCTAAAAAAAAATTACATAGAGTACCAGGAAAGCAACAAAATAGTGTATACCACCTTCCAATAAAAAATACAGAAAGATAATGAAGAGTCAGTTGTTTTCTTTTATTCACTTGAAGATTATGGTCTTGAGAAAATATTCATGAGAACTCTAGAATATGGAATAGTTCATGTTGTCAGCTTTCCACAACTGCAAGAATATTATGAACATAAACTTATTCCCCTTCATTCATCCATAAGCCAAGATAACAATCATCAAGCAAATTTCTAGAAGGTTAATAAAACCAAACCAGAATTGTTTGATGACCAAGAGGATAGTCTTGATACATATAATCTAGCTGTGGTATACCTAGGGAGGTAATATGGGGTACCTAGGGAGGTACCCAATGGGAG
>JASDQU011175764.1:42465-54466 GCA_032191745.1 Picea mariana
ATTGCTTGAGGAGTTTTATCCTTCCATAAGGATTAATATATGGTGTTACCCTACCTCAAGGGTTTTCTCTATTTCTTGTGTTCATGTTATGGTGAATGGTTTGTGGTTTATTCTTGGTTATTTCTGAAGTATATTTGTAGATCTGGTATAGGTACTTAACACTAGCTGTCATGTCCGAAGATGTTCAAGGATATATGAATGTTTTTGTTGATATGCATAGAAAATTGAAAAAACTCATTACTTCTATTTCATTTGAAAACATTCCTAGAACGAAGGAAATAAAGCAAGAACAACAAGCACTTACAAAAGAGGTTGGTCTTTTTTTTGTTCATCAAGAAGAAATGATTTTTCACGATTTTTATGACCCTGTGGCATGTTATATGGAAAATTATAACAATAAGGATTTAAGGTTTATGATGGATTGCAAACTCAAAGGTGGAGATAATGATAAATCAACGTCAGTATTAGATATGGGTTGCTTTACACCAGGGTTTTTTCTCCAGCTAGTACTATCTTCGAGTTTACGAGGTTGTTACTTCCATCCATCTTAATAGATCTATCAACCTCTTGATGGAAATCAATAGGGTGAATCACATGAAAACCAAAATGCAGTGGAAGAAGGGAGATATAGTTTGGTCCTTATGCATGCGTTGGAAGATTCATTTGCCATTTTGCGAGAAACAATAAACAATCCCAATATTGTTGAAATCCTAGAAATCAAATTCATATATAACTTCACAAAGGAGTTGTTGGTGAGCATATTTTGGAATAAGTATGTGCAAAGAAACCTAACGTTAGATAAGATGCTTGCATGGTTACATTGGAATTATGATTTCATATGATTGGAAGCTCATTTCAACTGTTAGGGTAGGTAGGTGTAAATAAGCTTCATGATCAAGCATTTTTAGGTGTAGATTCCCCAATAAAGTATTTAGTCCAATTTTAATAGTATATCTTGCGTTCAGTCTCTAGGTCAGAGCATGGCAGACACTTGTTATGAGAGAAGCTCTAATGGATAAGGCACAAGGTCTACTATTCTTTGCTACCTCACAGGAAGGATAGAATCTCTAGTGGGAGGCCATGTTATCACTGCAAAAACTTTCATATGAAGTCCCAGCCTCGGGACTTAGCAAGAGGCTAAGTCGGTATGGAGGAGCGATAGACTAGTGGACCATGCCATATCTAGCGGCCAGGGATAAATATAACGAAAAAGCGAAGTCAATAAGACTCAATGGGTCATGGATCATGTGCTCTGTCAATCGATGGTCGTAGGACATATTGGGTGGAGAAATAGCACGTCGGTTAATCTCTTGGAGGTGGGCCGATAATAATATCGCAGTTTCGTTTCATAGGTATGTGGCACCACCAGATGCATATCGGGGGGAAAAGTGGGTAAGTTTGAAACCACCCAAGCCCACCCTGATGTCACATGTCAGGAAATTATTAGATATATATCACATCCAAGGATCACATGTGGAAAGGAAACGTTGACGGCCCATCAAATCACCTCAGGACAATCATTTGGGTACTTTTCGTCTGTGCAACGTCGGGTAAGCGCCACCATAAAACTGATTCGAAGGCTCATCATTTCAAATTTATAGTCGAGCATGATAAGCCATAGTCATTAGCAGTACTTTCATTAGTAGCCTATTATTGGCACTCAATGGAGACTATCATTCAAAACATGGATGACATTACTCTGTTTTGGGCGATTAACATTTCATTCCTGAATGGGGTCCTCACAAAATGAATCAGCTTTTTAATTCCTGTACAACTAAGGGAGATAAGCTTGTGATCTCTAGAAAACCAGAGAGAATGGATATGACAGACCAAGGGACCTTCAGTTAACTAGGTTATTTAAATAATATGATAATTTTATCAGTAAAGAAGAAAGAAAAACTTGTCGCACAAATATTGGCCTCGAAATTTCACACGAAGCCCGCAGAAGAGCCAGGAGAAAATAAAGAAATCATATTAAATCCCATCATGAAGGATTTAATCATCAACGAATACACATATGAGAACCACACGCGAGATTTCAAGAGGAGAAGGAGCAAGAGACAGAAGACAGAGGTTAAAGATGAAGTGGTTGAAAGCGTTGGAGAAAATAATCATGCTTGGCTGGATACTTTGAAAGAATAAATTGCTAATTTGAAATAGATTTGAAGTTAAATTAAGTATGTTTCAGATAATTTTGTAATGATATAGAAATGTGTCATTCAAAGAGAAAATCTCAAATATGTCAGTTTTGATTATAATGTCCCCTAGAAATTAAGAGAACAATTGTTGTACGTTACTCCTTCTTCATAATTGATGTCTATTTTTGGAAATTTGGGGATTATGATTTGTTTTGAATCTCGGATGTAATTTGTTTATATATGTTATCAAAAAGATAAATGAAGTAGAGTATTTTACTGGAGAGGGGCCTGCCCTCATAGCATGAGGACTTTGTAACTTTCTGAAACTTGATTGAATACATATGCAGAAGCCCTTTTGAAGTCTCTAGGAAAATATTCTAATGGTGGTGATATGAGTTTTGTCTTCTTCCATTGTACGTATTTCCTGTGTTATTCAATGCCATTTAATTTTCTTCTGTTTAAATTGGAGAGTTAAAAAGACAAGAATTCATCTTATGATGCTCTCAACTTGAGCAATTTAAACTATGTGTGTTTCCTCTTAACTAATTCAGAATTCATTTCAATGATGCTCTGGTATAGTTATATGTTTTCTCTTTCCACTTACACTTTGCTTAAATACAATTTATAACTCAGATTCATTGCCTCATTTATCCTTTATCCTCTGAAGAGTTCTATTGGCCAGTCATTATTTTCATTCACTTTCAAAATTTTGACTCCATAGCCCTAAGTGTCCCTCCCCTTCCTATCCAACAACTTTATAAAACCCCCCAAAGCAAATCAAATCTAGCCACTGATTTCTAAATAAATATCAAGTGACACAAGAGATCCCTCTCTAAGTTAAGCAGGCTAGTGCATAGCTCTAAAGCTGGTTGAAACAATTACCTCTATTATTTTTCTATTAGCCGGATAAAATTTATAGAGTGCTAACACAGTAAATGTACAATGTCATGGAGATATAGTTAACTTGGGGCTAAGTATTGAAAGGAATGACGGATGGCTGGGCTCATGACAGGGCATTCCAATGGACAAATTGTGTATCGCGAAACTCTTGGCACTATTTGCAATTCGCAGAAGATTCGAAACACAATTTTGAGGGCGTCAATCTGGGAACCCACAATCAAAAAGGTGTCCAAGTATGGAATAGGGAAATGCTGGTCTGGACTTGTTTTCACTAATATATTGAAATTTGTAATAACTTTCCCATTACCTAGAAAGATCATCTCTGCATGTTTCTGGACAAGTTCTGTAGGGATGGTTAGTCCTCGAGGATTTTTCTTATTAATGACGATATTTACGATTGTTTCATTATGGCGTCTTAGAATTAAACCTTTAGTGTTGAATATTTGGAAACAAGTACGAGGATGACCGGAACAATAAACAGTGACTAGGAATTGGATATTCTGTGAACCCGCAAACACGAGGATCCAAAATAGGGTGACAAGGTATCCCCAGAAGACGTGAGGCCCCGATGGGTAAATTGTAGTGCTCAAAACATTTGAATGCATAATGTGTAACAAGAAAGAGGGGACGATGTTGGAGTCTGATAATCAATTTGTTTATGGCGGAGGTCTGGGTGCCTATTTTTTCGTACCAGTGTGTTCAGATATCACTAGTAAGACCATAATCAATGTATTTTGGGAAGGGCGCAAAGTTAGTGGGGATGGAAGGCAACGATAGATACTTTGAAACATGTGTTAACCCTGGTAGAGTGAAGCTTGCAATTTAGAGGAATTTGCAGTGTAATTGTAGATCACGAAAGTTTTGAGTGCAAGATGTATATCGCAGAACAAGAAGCAACATAGTTCGAAAGGGCCAACCCGACAAGGAACAACAGTCGGTCAGATTCTTCATGTGAGGATATAGATGGAGATGAAGATATGTCAGCCCTCCAGCCCTAGAACCCATGATCATATAAAGGAAACTAAGTATATAACCAAAAAGCGATAATAAATGGGAAGAAGAAAAGGGAAAAAGGGCTAAGTATCTCACATAACAACATCTATTGTTCATCTATTAATGCTAATCTTTTCGAACCCCTAGCCAGTCCTCACTAGTTAAAGAATAAGTTGCATATCACAGAAGTTCTTTGGCTGCAAGATGTATATGAAATAACATGGGACATAAGTGTTGGATACCATAAACCCAGGACCCGGTGGTCAGATAATTTTCTAAGTATTGAAAGGACCGCGATCGGTCAGGCTCATGCTGTGAGGATATAGATAAATATAAGCATCTTCCAATTTGCGAATCCAAGAGGCCGTGATCAATGAGATGCGACTAAATATAGGACCACAAAGGAATAATAGAGGGGGAGAAAATAGGGAAAATTTAAAGAGAAAGTGTTTATATTTATTCCAATAATATCCATATTAATATATATTAATAGATTATTTCTGGTCCAAATGCAAATCATCTTCCAATTTGCAGGATGTTATTCGGTTCACAAATTTTGTTGAAACCCATAAGCAATAGAAAGAAAAAAAAATAAACACACACACACACACACACACATATGAAGCAACATTTTTTATATTCATGGATATTATCAAATAGAAGAAGCTGCAATATATGAAAAATATTTAACAAGAACATGACACCAAAACTTGAGTTTCCTTGTTGTAATAGAGTCATTAATTCATTCCATTTACGAGACCACGAAGAATCAAAGCAGGACGGGTCCTCCCATTTCTTTCTTTAAGTATAGGGCGGGCGCCACATAAGTATAGCCTATGAAAAATTATTGTTCCATGTAAAATGTAAGGAGCGAACATAGTGGCCTTTATTTAAATCAAAGTGTTGGGAAGCAGAAAGAAAAGCTTGTCATCCATGTTTAACGACACACAAAAAAAGGTACAAAATAAAATAAAAAACAACACCAGAGATTAAAAAACACCATACAAAAAAATCAAATATTCTATATTCAAATAAACTGGGTTACAAAATACAACTGAGATTATTTTCCGTAATGACTACGATTGGGCCTGTCACACAAAAAAAAAAACAAATATGTACAATAATGAAGCTTGTTGACAATCTTTTATAGATTTCAACTTGACCATCAAATGATTGATTCATAAAAAAAAATGAGTTGAATATCAATTTCGGATCTTGGACTTCATTGGTGCTGCCAACTAGATCTATCCCAACTTTTTGAATAACTTGTCTCTTCTAGATATGGCCTGCCTACATTGGCTAGTTATTCAACATTCCATACTTTGCTAAGTGTTAATTTCCCTCCGTCGTAGAAAAATTGGGGCTTAAGGTGCCTTCCTTGTAATGTTCCTAGTCATTGACATCCAAGACAACTTACAGATGTGATTCATGCCCAATTCAAAGACGAAGGAGTGGTTTTATGTGACGTCAGATTTGGGTGAAACAAATTCTCTTAGCCAACAAAAGATGAGACAAAAAAAAAAAATCAAGTATGTTGTGACTTCTATTCTCCTTGTATTCGATCATCTGTTTGGATGAAAAGCCTACCTGAATATTTGTATGTTGAAATTATTTGTTTTATTACTGTGAATTCGAAGGGACATCCAAGTTAGCTGCAAAATGTTCCTCTGTTGAAGTACATAGGTTCTTCCAACAACACAGATCTGGCAAGTGTATCAAATGTTGCAGATCACATCTGAATATATCTTTCGTCGTAGGGGTCACAGACATGGCAGCCCACAAAATGGTCTAGAATGTTGGTAAGTGACGACAAATATTAATCCATGCCCGGATACACTCAAAATGAAATTATAAAATTGGATACCCATGAACGTGAGAAACTGTATGTGCGTTTGAATCAACATTATTAAATTACAGAACATTTTATGCCAAAGTTGTAACAGAATTGATAGACAACCAGTTTCTATGTCAAAGAGTATTGAGCGACCTCTAGATGTGGTAATAGACTCGACATACAATCAAATTTTTATCACTACTGATATTAATGTCAAGTGCAAGAAGTTGTGATCGCAGGCTCCAGGTAGTTTCACCTTTAGGCATCCACACTGGCGATGATCCCAGGCTCCAGATAGCTTCGGCTTTGGACATTGACATTGGCGGTGTCAATGGGAACAATGATATTGACTGCAGTGTGACAATGCGATGAATAAGAGAGGTTGTCATTGTCAAAGCACTTAGACTACAAAAGTGTCAAACCTGCAAAGAACATTGAATTTAGTGTTGCTTTGTCACAACAACTACAATGTTGCTTTGAGTCCATAAATCTTTGGACGTTGGGTGTCCTGTGCGATAATGACCTTGACATTAGGCACATGTCAAACATCTATTATATGACATTGTAGTGTTAATGCAATTTCCATAGTGGATGAAGGCTCAATTGCATTGGCACAAGCAATATTAATTGTGTGATTAATTAACATCCTTGAAGGATGTGAATCCCAAACAACGCCTAAAACTTTTCGAACAAACATGTGTTCAAAAAATACATTGTTCTATGTTTTAAAAAATAAGAAATTGGAGGTGGAAATAGCTCTAGAATACACCACTACATTAAGGTCTCTTCTAAAGAATGAAATAAAATGATTACATGAAAGTGGTAGTAAAAGGTGATTTTCATAAACCAAATCATTACTTGAACACATGAAACTTCTTGCAGAAGGTGGTAGTATAAAATAATCCTCAGAAAGTGTTGCAAAGTCCATAATCCAAAATTCCTTCCCATTAAATTTTCCCAGTTACATGTCGATGCAGGAATTAGAAAGTTTTGAGATTGTCATTCCCTAGTTATATACCTACCTTCAAGTAGGAGGAGAATATTTGTGCAAAGAGGGGTAAGCTCATCGACCCAAATGCAACCATACACATAGGAATAGTAAAACCAAATGTGCAGTGGTGATAGAAAGTTGATTGTATGTGGATTATGTTACTATATCCAAAGGACAGTGAACAAAATTTGACAAAGAATATGACCTTCTATCAAGTCTATTACCACACCCAGAAGTAGCTCAACAAACTTTGAAATAAAAACTTCTATAATTTTAGGATGTCTATTCAACCACCCATACAGTTTCTCATACTCGTGAAAATCGTGTCTATTCAACCACCCATATAGTTTCTGAATATTACATACCATTTTGCAAGCCACGGTATGTGCGACTCCTCTGACGAAAGATAAATTCTTGTGTGGTCTACAAAATTTGATACACTTGCCGAATCTATGTTATTGGAAGAAACTATATATTTCAACGAAGGAGCATTTTGCAGGTGACCTGAAAGTCTCTTCCAACTCCCAGTAATAAAACAAAGAAGATCAACACGCAAATATTTAGGCAGGCCTTTCAACCATCCAAAGCATCGAATATAGGGACAACACCAATCACAAGACACTTGATTTTTTTTTGTGTGTGTGTCTGAATTTCTGTTGGCTAACATAGTTTTTTTTCTCTCAAAGATGACATCACATAAAACCATTCCCTCGTATTTCAATTGGGCCTAAATGTCATCTCTAAGTTGTCTCACATGTCCATGACCAGGAACATTACAACGAAGGCACCTTAAATCCCAACTCTTCGATGATAGAGAGAAATGGGAATAAGTATTTAAAATCAATGCTGGAGGATGATAGTATAATATTCTGTATATTTTGGCTTAATTCGTTTTAATGGCATATGCCTTCGATCTTTACACTTATTAATGCCAATGTTTTCAAATATGTGTGTTGAATAGTCGCCAATAGAACGCATTAACATTCCCATATGAAAGCAGATTCTCAAATACGACAACCTGTAACATATGCACAGTATTAAAGAGGGACATGACGTCAAGACCTATGTGGATGACACGTTCGTGGATGGAAGTGTGGTAGTACAATATTGCACTGTTACTATGATGATGCCTTTAAAAATCTAAAATATCCAACACTTTTTGCAAATTCAAAATGAACGCAAATTTTTTTTATCAGATCCCATAATATTCACCTTTTTATGCATTTTAATGGGAGATGTCCTCGAGATTTCCAATTATTAAAGACAATATTTTTGAACCTGTCTGGTCAATTTTCACTAGTAAAATCATAATTAATGTGCATTGGGAAGGGCGAAAGGTATCGGGGATGGGGGGGAGAAAAAAATGCTCTTAACTTTTATGAACCCAGGAGTGCATGAACCCGCGAAACTTTGAAGACTCGACTAAGTATGGAAAGGTAAGTCGGACAAACAGAGTCATTGTAGGTAGAGGTAGGCTTGCGAGTTCAAGGAGTCTAGGGTCGAATTGTACAACATGGAATTTTTGGGTGCAATATGTATACCCCAAACATGGGTTACCAAAGTTCGATAACACCTATCCACGAACCCACGTTCATAAAATTGGCTAAGTATGAAAATGAACAACGGTCGGTCAGACTCATGATGTGAAGATATATATGGAGATGACGATTTGTCAGTTTGTCAAACTGGGAACCCGCGAGCACAGAAATGTGACAACATCATAGAACCAGAAACACATAATAGAGGGTAAGAACAAAAGGGAAAAACAAGAAAGTTTAGAAGAAATTGGATAAGTATGAAAATGAACGACGGTCGGTTGGACTCATGATGTAAAGATATAGATGGAGATGACGATTTGTCAATTGGCCACCATGGGAACCCGTGACCACATAAATGTGACAAAGTATAGAACTAGAAACACATAATAGAGGGGAAGAACAAAAGGGAAAAACATGCAAGTTTACAAGAGGAAAAAGAAAGAGAGAGAAGAACATTATTGCTCACACAACAACACTTAGCCTCATAACTATGAAGCCATAGAAAGACATTAACTATGGGAAAAACATCGTCATCTATGAAATATAGTTGGAGCCCCAAAAAATCTAGTTCAAGCCATAAGAGATGTTGTTTACATCCACTGCAAAATTTTGCATATTATTTTATCTTAATAGTATTTTATGGGGAGCCAAGTGTAAAACCATTTAACAACAGATCCAACTACAGATGCAGGACCCCAACATTGCAAAGTTGAAGAAAAGAAGAGCAAGCAACAAATAACAACCTAGTTAAGAAGCACCAAAAGGCCCAATTGCAGTCGCAGGACCTCAACCCTGCAAAGTTGAATCAAACAACAATAAGAAGCAGTCAGCAAACCAAGAATCAAGCACCACCCAGCCGACCAGGAATTTCGGTGAAGAACAATATTGGCCAAATTCACTGCACACAAGATTGTATCAAAAAATTCGAAGGAAAATGTATTGTAACACATCTGTTAACAAAATATTTCAGGCCGTGAGACCTGTCAGGTAAACATTCAAAGATGCCAGGAACGTCCAAAGGCCCGCCGCTGTGCAAGCAATTAAGAAAGGTGTGGTTTTCATGACTGGTATTTTTCAATACTGGGAGCGATCAAAATCCTTATGTATTCCATATTTGTATGTGATAACTATGACTAGAGAAGTAGGACTATAATGTTGTCTTCTTCTCGTTCCTGATTTCCAATGTTCAACACAGAACCTACCTCCATCACAACCACAATGACACATAGGAAAAGGAAATCGTATTTTATCCTCACATACAAAGATTTTTTTCAAAAGGATTTTGACTCAGGCATCTTCGGCAGTCAAATTTCCCACCTGCAAACTGCAAATAGCAAGTGAAGCTAAAAATGACACCCAAACCCTCCCGTCAATGAGGAACGACAGAAGGCCAATGTTTGACATAGAACCTACCTGCAACACAACCATAGTGACGCATAGAAAAACAAAATCCTATTTTCACCTCACATACAAAGATGTTCTGCAAGAGGATTTTGACTCAGGCATCCCCAGTATTCAAATTTCCCACCTACAAACTGAAAATAGAAAGTGAAGCTAAACAAAACACCCAAACCCGCCCGTCAATGGGGAACGACAAAAGGGAAGTTCCAATCGTAGTTGCAGAATCCCAAGCGTGCAAACTACAACAAGACCAACAGGAAAACAAGAACAACGGGAACAGGCAAATAAGAAATCAATGAACAAACAAGAAGCAAGCATGAATGAATGAACCAACAATGCCGCTGAAGAACAATATTGGCCATATTCACTACAGAGAACACTGCATATATAAAAAAAATGGAATAAAATGTATTGTAACATGCCTCTTAAGTAAACATTTAAGGTTGTGAGGTCTGAAAGAATGTAGTGTGGTAGATGTTACACATTATTTTCATCACCACTATGGCCGTTAATGATGTAAACCTATATGTTTCCTTTAGAGGGGTCAGTGGCCTGAATTCCCGAAGAAAGAAGGGAGACGAACTTTGCCTGAGAGAAGAAATTGGATTTTCCTTTGTAAAAACCCTATTAAGAAGGATTTCCGCAGGTTGCTCTATACATAGGGTGTGGCAATGCCTGATTTCCACAAGTTACACTATAGCTAGGTCGCAAAGTTTCTGCAGGCTGCACTATAGCTAGGGTGTGGCGGCTTTCGTACGTGGGAAAAATGAGCATCTTCTCGATGATTCTAGAAGGAGAAGCTTCCATGGTGCGGTGGAATCTGAATGGTTTGGATCTTAATCACTTTCATGATTTAGTGGGATCATCCTAACCTCCTCACCTTATCCTTTTCAGCTTATAAAAGAAGAGGAGCTCTCATGGAGAAAGTTAGCTTGATTGGGTTGGAAATTTCTTGAGTTGGATTGAACTTGGGAAATTTATGTTGGCTTTGAACTTTTCTTTGTTAAGATAGATTGTGAGTATCTATCAGATCCATGGTCTCAGAATCCTTGGAGAAAGAAGTGTGTGGGAAGCAAGAAACTGTTGGAAGGAACCTTTCAACATCAAGGCATCCGGTTGTAATCTCTGTTCCTATTATTTAATATAACACAGTGGCATGCTTCTTTCCTAGAACTATCTTTATTTTATTGCATAATTGCTTGATCATATGCATAGGTTGTCATTGAACATACTTCTACTACTTTCACTTTGGTTGGTTTGTGTCTCACTGCAGGATCAGTATCACAAGAGCACAGGAGCAAAATAGGAACAACAAAGACATAAGGAAGCGACACTTAAAGGTATGTCTCTCATCTTTTGTTTGCTAGTAAATTCGATGATTAGAGCCTAGGGAAAGCACCATGTCCTGTCTTGTTTTGTTCTATATCCAGGTGGATCTAGGGAGATTAGTTTATGTCTACATTTATCGATTTATCCAACAACAAAATCGACGACTCCACTGGGGAAACAGATTGTTTTCCTAATTTGTCTTTCTTTCTTTCTTTGATTTCTTGGTTTCTGTTTTTTGAGTCATTGGGAGATCCAACTTGAATCTCCGACTGTTAAACTTCACTGGAAAACCTTCTTAATTTTTAATTTTTTCCATTTTTGTTTGATTTTCGCACCCTGCTTTGAGGGGCAATGTGGCGATTTAGGATTTCCACACCCTACTTGTTTAGACTAGTGCGGAAACTCCACACCCTACCCATATCTGGCCTACAGAAATCAGGGATTTCTGCACTGTGTTAGTCTACATCTTGGGGAAATTGTGAAAATTTTGATTTTTGATGGATTTTTTCTTACCCAGACCTTGGATTTGGTTTTGGGGTGAATTTTTGGGTTTGATTATGACCTGTTTACAGTCTGCTTGACATCTTTGAAACTGATTTTAGCCATATTTACTTTGTTTTCTTTTGGAATATTTAGTCTCTTTCTTTGAGTGTATTTCAGTTACAAAGCATTGTTTTTTCTTTAGAATTGTTTGGTGAAATAACTTCTTTTTCTTTTATTGAATAGTTCTTGTTAAAAGAAAAAATTGTTTGGGTTGATTTTTTTCATGTCAATTTGCTATTTCTTTTAGCTATCTTTGAAACAAAAAGTTTTAATTTCTGGCTTTATATTAGATTGGGTGAATCCTTGCATTTGAAGTAGCGAAATTGCATGATTC
>JASDQU011175764.1:58359-68770 GCA_032191745.1 Picea mariana
GACTCTCTAAACATGAAAAGATTGCCGAGCGATCTTGTTCTTTTCACGCTCGTTAAAGTATTAGAAAGAGCGTCTGTTGAGTGATAGTTTATATCTTTTTTAGTCTCATTAGACTACTTTACGAAAAAAGAACTGAGAGAGTTCTTTTTAAGTGTTTTTCAGACTCTCTAAATATGAAAAACCCTTGAGTTTTCTTTCTTTGGACTTATTAAACAAATATCGAAAGGCCCATATGGGACCGAACCACTCCTTCCTAGGGTTCGTTAAACATACTCTTAGGGACTCATCCGAAGGATGAGTTTACATTACAAGCATATGTTATCCTCCTGACGCTTGAGTAAAAATAAAGAGGTACTTGCGAGTAATGGTGGGGGAAAAATTGGGAAAGAAATGTGTCTAAACCTGTATTCCATGGAAGAGTCACTTTTGAACTTGACACCCTTTCACTCGCTTTGTGTCTAGGTTGGAAAATCCACTTGTCTCTTGATCATACTCCTTTATAAGATTACAAATTGGTCTGTGGTCCCTATTGTTGAGTCATTGTTTCCAAGACAGTTGTCATGTCGTCATCATGTTCAAAGAGAAGTTCAACCCAAAAATAATTCTAATGCATCAACCATTTATGCAGTCCTTAAGCCTTCTATTGCGTCGGCCATCCCTGAGTCAGTCCTGAATCACTTCTTACTCTGATCTACATCAAATCTTTTTACTCATTTCGTGTCATTGATGGGGGATACATTAAGGCCCTCCTGTGATAGGTCTTTTCCTGTCGACTTCAACTCATTATCCAGGAATTAGACCTAGAAACTAATTGGTACCTTGGAACTTGCATGCCTCAATGGCAGGTTTCCTCGCTTTCAACAGTGGGTTTTCATTATTGACTCCTAATCGGGAGATTCTACCGAGTGTTAGACCTCAGATCTTTGATTCACATTCATTGGATTGTACTAGAGTATCTTGGGAGTCAATGACATTAATGGTGATTTCTCTCGTACTTGTTAACGGTATTCATTAATGACCAATAATCAAGTGGTTTCTACCATGTTCAACTCTAGCACCTGTAATCACATGGTTAGATTTATACTATAGAGTGGTGGAGATGAAGACCCTAAATCTTTTCTCACAGATTCAGGTTTCATTGGAGTATATTCAGTTTGTACTATTGCATAGATCCACATTGTATGTCTCGTGGCTATGTTCAAATTTGAGTCTTTAACACATAGATCCACAGTGTATTTTTGGTGGCTATGTTCAGATTTGAGTCATAGTGGCATGGATTCATAGTGTATGTTTGGTGGCCATGACCTGTATTACTTTACATGGATCTTCACATGTCGGCATTTATGCTTTGAGTCATTTGTATTCTGAGTATGGGAATGCCTACCTCAGTGATGATATATTATTGTACTGTATTTCCTTGTTTGTTGGTAGGTTTTCGACCAACTGTTCCTTGTTCCCTACACACACTCGACAAAGTATATCAGCTATCACTCTGTTCTAACTTTATACTTTGGGGGGCTCTCTGTTGCACATTATTTTCATCACCACTATGATCGTTAATGATGTAAACCTATCTAATGCCTTCAGAGGGGTCAGTGGCCTGAATTCCTAAAGAAAGAAGGGAGAAGAACTTTGCCTGAGAGAAGAAATCGGATTTTCCTTTGTAAAAACCATATTAAGGAATATTTCCGCAGGTTGCTCTATACATAGGGTGCGACAATGCCTGTTTTTCGCAGGTTTCACTATAGCTAGGTCGCAGAGTTTCCGCAAGCTACACTATAGCTAGGGTGCGACAACCTTTGTACGTGGGAAAAACGAGCATCTTTTCGATGATTCTAGAAGGAGAAGCTTCCATGGTGAGGTGGCCTACAAATGGTTTGGATCTTACTCACTTTCATGATTTAGTGGGATCATCCTAACCTCCTCACCTTATCCTCTTCAACTTATAAAAGAAGAGGAGCTCTCATGGAGAAAGTTAGTTTGATTGGGTTGGAAATTTCTTGAGTTGGATTGAGCTTGGAAAATTTATGTTGTCTTTGAGATTTTCTTTATTAAGATAGATTGTGAGTAGCTATCAGATCCATGGTCTTAGAATCCTTGGAGCAAGAAGTGTGTGGGAAATAAGGAGCTGTTGGAAGGAACCTTACAACATCAAGGCATTCAGTTGTAATCTTTCTTCCTATTATTTAATATAATACAGTGGCATGCTTCTTTCCCATAGAATTATCTTTATTTTATTGCATAATTCTTTGATCATATGCATAGGTGGTCATTGAATATACTTCTACTTCTTTCACTTTGGTTGGTTCGTGTCTCACTGTAGGATCAATATCACAAGAGCACCGGAGCAAAATAGAAACAAAAAAGACATAAGGAAGCGACACTTAAATGTATGTCTCTCATCTTTTGTTTGGTAGTAAATTCGATGATTAGATCCTAGGGAAAGCTCCATGTCCTATCCTGTTTTGTTCTATATCCAAGTGGATATAGGGAGATTTGTTTATGTCCGCATTTACCGATTTATCCAACAAGTACGAAAAAACATTTATTATATTATTTTATAACAATGAAAAAATTAGTAACAATAGTTCGAACAATAGAGGTTATGTAAAAAATAAATATATTCAAAGGACAAACTAATATGAAGTCAACTAATAAAAAACTGACTCTCTATCTTCAAAACTTTGGATATCCAAACATTTCAAGAAAAAAATAAAAACTCAGAAAGACCGTATATGATCAAAATCTTTGGATATGCTAACATAACAAATATTGAGAATAGCGAAGCTAACAATAAGACCTCCAATCTGTTATCCAATGAGATCATGACATATATGGTATTTTTTATTATATAAAAACCAATGTTTTTAGTTCTGTAGTTCCAACAATAGATATTATGCAAATATTTTTAGTCAAAGGACAAACTAATATGAAGTCAACTAATTATAGATAGCTATAGTCCCTCTATGCCTTCTACAGGAACCTTCCGCCTACCTACCTATTAAAGTAGTGCAAGTCTGTGAGTTGAAAATTGAATGGTTATTAAATTCAAAATGGAGAATTTACTAAATTTTAGTTATCTTGTTCTTGGCAAATCTTTAAACATTTTGGTATACATTTTATGGGATAGGTAGTGGAGACACATTTTATGAAATAGGTAGTGGAGAGTGTGTTAGAATTAATGCTTACATTAAAGATTTTTTAGATCTATTAGTGCTTCTATTTAAAGTTTTAATTCATGTACAATATATTTCCTCATAAATTTGTTATGACTGTTGAGAAAAATTTAATGTATAAACATATATGTGATTGAATAATAAAAATATATTTGTTTTGTGCATGATAGATTATTAAGTTGATATCAGAGCAACCAGCCTGGGCTTGGCTCCCTCACTGCGTAGGAAAATGAGAAAGATGTAATTATCATCAATCTGCTATAGGAATAGGATTAGCATAGAATATTTTGTGTAAATCCTGGTGTCTAGATTACAGCTAGATTGTTGTTGTTGGTAATAGCAACAGAGGAAAAGCCCATTATGGAGGCTGCGAGATCAATGGTACCCACGAACGGACCAATTCTTGTGGAGAGGAGCTGAGAGGTGTTTATCAAGGGAAGAAAGAAGAATGATGCTTGCATGCTGCTGAAGGGAGGCACTTCCTCTGTGTAAGAGTGAACCGTGAAGAGCTTGCTGGTGCGGAGAACAAAGTTACCGTGAAGAGCCTGCTGGTGCGAAGAACAACGATCTGCATGTACTCCTTAAAAGAACCAATTCGATTTGCACATTGGAGGAGTTCAATCCGCGAGAATTCGATTCGAGGAGCCGCCTCTCCCTGCTGTTAAAAATACATGTGGAGGAAATTGTAAAAGAGAGAAGGAGCTACGTGAGCAAGACACAACTGTTCTAGTCTGCTAGTCAACGTCGTTTTCTTGTCTCTCATGAAAGAAAGCGCACAAGTGGGTTGCTGCTAACTATTTGAAAGAAATGACAGAATTCGGCACATAGTTTGACGAGGGTAAAATAAGAGTGGTGTTCATAATGTAAATTATATCAGTCAATAATTGTGTTGTTGATAAAGTAAATTATATTATTTTGATTAGTATCAGTTTCTTTAAGTAATTTTTTTGTTTGTAAAATAAATTCTGCTGAGAAGAGCAAATTAGATTCACGTTGTGATTTTTTTTTGAATAACTTGTGTGTTTATGAGTTTTTGATGAAGAACTAATCATAGAACATAGTAACTTAACTTTAAGCTGATAGTTCTTGTTGTATGTGGTATCACAAGAACAAATTATTGGCTTGGTTATGTCTACAGTGTGTTAGAGCTTGTGGCTCTTGGAGAATGCGGTAACCCAAGAACAACGACTACTGGTTATGTGTACATCTTGTGTCTTTGTGTGAAAGATGTCAAGCTGTAAGTCTGAATTATGATACATTCAATATCTATATTTTCTTTCCTAGATAACTAGCGAATATAGTGATAGACCATGTACTTCGACATATGGAAGTATTTACAAAATAGATAGATTTCCTAGATAACTTGTGAATACAACCATGTATTTCAATAGATGGGAGTATGTCAATAGAATGGATAACAGCCTAGTCACTACACTACAATAGAACATGAAATTAACGCCTAAAATAGCGCTGAAATTTAGTGTATTTTACTCCATGAATCAAACACCTTTTTTGGCGCAAAACTAGGCACAATATGAACTTTTTATAATTGTGCTAGATTTAGCGCCAGAAAAATAACACCAGGAATAGAGCTAGCTTTAGCGCCATGTTTAGTACCAGGAATAGCTCCATAATTAGTATTAGGTTTAGTGCCAAGTGTTGCTTCTAGTTTTTCTTCTGATATGCCTTCTAATTTTGCTTCCATTTTTTCGTTTAGTTTGGCTTCCCATTTTACGTCCAGTTTTGCTTCTGATATGGCTTCGAATTTTTCTTCCAGTTTGGCACCAATAATAGCACCAGGTTTACTTCCAGGTATTGCTTCCAGTTTTTCTTCTGATATGCCTTCCAATTTTGCTTCCATTTTGGCTTCTGGTTTGGCTTCCAGTTTTTCTTCTGATATGGCTTCCAATTTTTCTTCCAGTTTGGCTTTTGGTTTGGATTTTGGTTTGGTATCTAGTTTTACATCTAGTTTTTATTCTAGTTTTTCTTCCCGTTTTGCTTCTGGTTTGGGTTCCAGTTTTGCTTCTAGTGTGGCTTCCAATTTTTCTTCCAATTTGGCTTCCGTGTTGCTTCCTTTCTTGCTTCCAAAAATGCTTCTTGTTTTTCTTACAATTATTAATTTAATATGTTTTATTTTAATTTAATTAGTTAAATATATCATGTCTCTTAAATAACTTATATGATTATACAGTAAGTCATATAAATACATTTGAAATGTTTTATAGAATAACATTTATAAAGAATTTTTTAGGGAAACTACACCTATACAAATCAACAACATCATTATACTAATTAAATCTCCATGAAAATAGAATCTACAACATCTAGTATATACAAAATAACAAGATAATTATTATAACATGATCATCATTTATAATTAAAACAACTGAGTCAAATATCTATAATTTAAGTGAATTTGACAACATTCATCATGAGAAGTAAATCAAAACCATCACACATAATAAATATGCATCCAAAAATCATCAACCATTTTCAATATATAAAAATTGACGAGTCAATATTGATAAGATCATCATCATATATAACTAAAACAAGTGACAGTCAAATATATATGTTGGTAAATCAATATCATATGAAAATGATACATGTCCAACAGTCGACATAAGTCAAAATGATACATCATGTACAAATGATATAAATAAAAATGATAAATTATGTAAGACAAAATGATACAAGTCAATATGATACATCATATCCAAACAATATAAGTCAACATGAGACATGTCAAAATGATACAACTCAATAATATGGTACTAGAGGCCATGAAAATGATACATATGATAGTTACCATAAAAATAGGCATTATAACAATATATCAAAAATGATCCATGATGCAGTCTATATGATCATGAATGTCAGTGGCTGCTACCAAAAACTACCTCAACATCATCATCACCATCGTGACCATGATCATAATGATCTTCATCATCGTCATCTGCATCGATAATGGCATCATTGACATCTGTATCTGTGTCATCATGAGTATCATCTACCATCTCAACATTGGACCCAACATCATGATTTGGATCAATTTTTTGAGGATGATCTAAATCTTCTGGAAGATCTTTGTTCTGCAAAAACAAACATTTAGAATGAAAAGTTATTATTTATTTCATGCAATAATTATTTTCCCTATTATATATCTATTATTAGAACATATGAAATGAAACGATAATCATATTACATCATACCAAAGTGCACATATGATAATAAAATATCAAATAAGTTACAACTAATATGTGATTCCAATGATGTAAAACATTCAACAATTCTAATAAACATTAGTAAAGATCATAAAAAATGCTATGCCTAGCCCTTCCTTGACATGCCATGCCTTGCATTGACATGATTTTCCTTGACATGGCATATTGTGCCTTGCCTTGACATGCCATGCCTAGCTTTTCCATGCCTTGCCTTGACATGCCATGCCTTGCCTTGACATACCATGCCTTGCATTGACATGCCTTTCCTTGACTTGCCATTCTTTTCCTTGCCTTGACAAGCCATTCCTAGCCTCTACATGCCTTGCCTTGACAAGCCATGCCTTGCCTTTCCTTGCCATGCTTTTACATGTGTTGTCATGTGTTACCATGACATGTCTTTCCATGCATTCCCTTTCCTTTCCTTTCCATGCCTTGCATTGACATTCCATGACTTGCCTTGACACTCCTTTCCTTTCCTTTACTTTCCATGCCTTTCCTTTACATGCCTTGCCTTTCCTTGACACGTCCTGCCTTGACATGACTTTCCTTGCATTGGCATGCCTTGGCTTGACATGCCTTGTATTGACAGACCTTGCCTTTCCTTTCCTTGACATGCCTTGCCCTGCCATGCCTTTCCATGCCTTGCCTTGCCATGTCTTTTCTTTCCTTGAAATATCATTTTATGCCTTTCCTTGACATGCCATGCCTATCTTGTCCATGCTTTGCCTTGACAATCCATGCCTTCCCTTAACATATCTTTCCTTTCCTTGCTATGCCTTGACTTGCCAAGCCATGCCTTGCCTTGAAAAACCATGCCTCTCCTTGACATGTCTTACCTTGCCTTAACATGCCATGCATTTCCATGCATTGTCATTCCTTACCATGACTTTCCTTTCAATTCCTTGCCTTTCCATGCATTCCCTTTCCTTGCCTTACCATGTCTTACCTTCACATGCCATGCCTTTCCTTGGCATTCCTTGCCTTTCCATGCATTTTCTTGACATGCCTTGCCTTCCCTTGACACGCCTTGCCTTGCCTTGATAGACCTTGCCTTGCATTGAAATTACTTGCTTTAGCATGACATGCCTTGCATTGACATGCCTTGCCTTGACATGCCATGCCTTTACCTACCTTGACATGCCATACCTAGCCTAGCCATGCGTTGCCTTGAAAATCCATCCCTTTCCTTGACATGCCTTTCCTTTCCTTGACATGCCATGCCTTGCCTTGCCTTTACATGCCATGTCTTTCCTTTCCATGACATGCCTTAAGATGCTTTTCCTTTCCTTGACATGCCAAACATTCTCAATTAGAAGTATTGGGTGGCATACCTTCATCAATCGAGACTTGCACCAGGGCCAAATTCTTCAGTTTGCAATCTAGAAAACATTATTATTCAATATGGGAGAATTGAGGTTGTCATCACATACACAAACATTTTTGAAGAACTAGATGTTGATGAACAATGATTGTATTGTTCCAGAATGGTTGCATGACATCTTCTTGGGATATGGAACCCCAACACTGTACAATGGACCAATGGACTTGATACTCTGTATGTTCTCAATTCTAGGGACACTTTACTTGATGTTTGTCACTTCATAAAAGTTTGAGAAACAAGAAAGAGGATAAGAAAACCCTACACACTATTGTTGCACACTGTCCTATAATATAAAACCAAAATATAAGGAAGAACATTACCGTGCCCAAAAGAGCAAATTTAGAAATGCAAATGCAAAACCCAAAAAAAGGACCTAGAAATCATAATAAATTAAATAGAAACCTTAAAACTAAAAAATAGTGTTGCAAATGAAAATTCAATATTCAAAAAGAGGATTGGAATTTGGTCTTTTCTAAAAATATGTGAGGGTTGAAGATCTAAAGTTTTTTAATCTTAAAATGAGATGGCAATTTTGGATTTTGTCATGAGGGTTGAAAATACAAGTTTTTAATCTTGAGTATGAGTTGTAAATGCATGTCAAGCAAGCTTAAAATAGGGTAAAAAAATTGAATTTCAAGCAAGATCATTCTCTTTAAGAATTTATCCCATAAGGTAGCCAAGAAACAAATATTGAAGAGTTTTCTTCTTGACTCCCAAAGGAGGGAAAAAACCAGCAATGCAAAAAAATGATAGAGCATAAAAACTAGTGATGTGAAAGGCCATAGAAACTATACTCAATATATGAAATAAGTTATGCTCAATTAATATAGCAAGTAGAGAATGGAATGCTTGGCCAAAAATGAGGTTGTATAAGAGAGTTTGACCCGACAAAAGAGTTTTTAAAATTGAGCCCATGTGTCGGATTTGCATAGTGCCTCACTGAGAAAAACTCTAGTTCTAGAGATCCTCTAACAAATACTTTTTTGGGTGATGGAATCATAGGAGAGGGGTACCCCTAGCTAGAATATGGTGCCAATAGTTTAACGAAACTAACGGTTCATCGATCCGAGGCACAGTTTGTGTGTTATGGCTAGTTGCAACTCACCTCCTAAAGCCATTCAGGGAGACAATGAAAATTTGGTCTGGTGGCACAAAATCACAAACCAATGATGTAACTGAGTTCCGTAAGATCTGGAAGGTATGTATGGCCAATTCCCACACGACCATGGTGTCCACAATCACTTGACCCAAGGGTTGTGAAATTTGGCCCCTGTGTTAGATTTGCATTGTGCCTCACTGAGATAAACCCTCGTTCCATAGATCCTCTAACAAACACTTTTATGGGCGATGAAATCATAGGAGAGGGGTCTAACTCATTGGAATGTGGTGCTATTATTCCAATAGAACTTGTGTTTCATCGATCCGAGGCATGGTTTGGGTGCTATGGTGAGTTGAAACTCACCTCCTGAAGCCATTCATGAACACAATGACAATTTGGTCCGGTGGTACAAAATCACAATGGGGCAATGCAACAGAGTTTTGTAAGCTCTGGAAGGTCCATATGGTCAACTCCCAAGCAACCACAGTGCTCACAATCACTTGACAAAGGGGTCGTGAAATTCGACCCCCTATGTCAGATTTGCATTGTTCCTCACTGAGAAAAACCCTAGTTCCAAAGATCCTCTAACAAATACTTTTTTGAGGGACGGAATCACAGGAGAGGGGTTCCCCTAGCTGGAATACGATGCTAGGATCCCAATGAAATTGAAGGTTTGTCGAACGAAGACACATTTTTTGTGTTATGGCAAGTTGCAACTCACCTCCTGAAGCCATTGAGGGAGACAATGATAATTTGGTATGTTGAAAACAAATAACAACCAGGCAATGTAATTGAGTTCCATAAGCTTATGAAGGTCTGTATGGCCAAATCCCACGTGACCACAGTGCCCACAACCGGCCGAAACAAGGGTTGTGAAATTTGACCCCCTGTGCCAGATTTGTATTGTGATTGCAAGACTCCTGAGCAATGAACAACCCATGATCAATTAGTTCTATGCAGTCCATGGACTTGTTGCATAGTTTACAAGAATATATTGTTATCTTAGTGAAATTTAAGAACAGATAGGAATGTTATATTAGTTTAAAAGTAGATATTGTCCATGGACTTGTTGCAAATTTGTAGTACTTTTCCAAGATGTACATTCCTATCCCTTTACCACTCTCCACATACACAACCATTGGCCCTAACCTATTAAAATTTCAGTTATCTTCCAAATGGTTTCTTTCTACTAGAGAATCTGATCCTCTCATCCAATAGGCTTACAAGCCAACTCCCAAATTATACAAGTTGTCATCCAAGGTTCAATGCCACACATTGCCCCACCTTTTCCCTGAGGATAATATAGCACCAATACAATCATTCCATTCAAAATCATCAAACCATGTTAATTTGAAGCAACTGACCATCGGTTCATCTAAATGGACATTTGATTGTGTTGTTTGCAACATCATCCACATTATGGTTTTTGTACATCTCATTAGCAGCCTTATTAGCTGGTGTGCATGCCAAATTGGCATGCATAGAAGCCATAGGGCTGCTTTGCATGCCAATTCGGCATGCACAACATCCA
>JASDQU011175765.1:0-16511 GCA_032191745.1 Picea mariana
GGCTTGTTTAATTGTAGCAATAATTTATATATTTTACTCTGAGATTTAAGTGTGTTTAATTGTTTAAATGCATGTGCTTATAATGTCTGTACGAATTATGTAAAAATCCATGTATAGAATGGTAACTGAGAGGTTTGAAAACCTCGGTAGTGAAAAGGGTACACTACAAATCCATCCTTCCATTCTCCATTAAGGGTCTTCAACTACGCAACTCCTCCTTCTGTAACATAGGAAACCTCAAATGTCCCTAGGCAATGTGTCATGAACTTCCATGGATGCTTCATGAACTTGTTGTTATACACAAGTACCAAATCTCCTTTCTTGAATTCCTTCCTCTTGATATGTCTGTCATGATAAGACTTTTCTCTTTCTTTTTGTACCTGCTAATGAAATATTGCAATAAACCAGTCTTCCTCTAACTCTAGCAACTGCAAAATCCTGTCTTGGAGGGTGCCAATGTCATCCATACCTATGAATGTTGCAATTCTTAAACTAGGAACCAAGTATTCCATAAGTACCACTGCTTCCAAGCCATATACCAACTTAAATGGGGTCTGCGTTGTAAACTTCTTGCAAGTAGTTCGATAAGCCCATAATACTGCTGGAATTATTAAGTCCCAATCATCTTTTTTGACACTGTAGATCTTATTCAGTGTTGTCTCCAAGATCTTATTGAAAGCTTAGACTATACCATTCACATGTGGGTGGTAGGGAGTGCTCTTCTGATGGTGAACTTCACATTCCTAAGTCAAGGCTTCAATAGTTTTGTTGATGAAATGTGTTCCTTGATATTTGGGAAACCAAATCTGGTGATAATATCCTCAAATATGAACTGCGTAGTTGTAGCTTCACTATAGTCCTTAACTGCCCTTCCTTCTACCCATCTGGTCAAATACTTTGTCGCAGTGATAATGTATCTCGCTCCTGTGCGCCTTCCTGGTGGGTTAATAGGTCCCACAAAGTCAATGGTCCATTTATCGAATACTTGTAATGTTAATTGTGGTTCCAAAGGAATATCATCCCTTCAAGAAGGCTTTCCTACTCTTTGACACACATCACAGGCTATGTAGTATTCTTTAGCATCCTTATGTAGAGTAGGCCACCAAAGGCCAGCTCTGAGAATCTTCTTTGTTGTTGCTTTCCCTACATAATGTCCTCTTGTGATTCCTTCATGTTCTCCTGCAAGAATCAATGGTATTTCTTCCTCCATAACACATCTCCTCAAGATCTCATCTGGTCCCATCTTATATAATTGTCCAGCTATAAGTTGAAAGTCGACAATGCGGACTACTAATTGTTTCTTCTGAATGACTGTGTACTCACGAGGTACCATTCCTGTGGATAGGAACTGAACTATCTCAACAAATTGATCATCGAATTTTCTGATGGCCAACATCTGTGCATCTGGTAGCGTATCCTCCAGACTAGTAGGTTCCTCGCCATGTTCTAACCTGGATAAGTGATCAGGTCTTTTATTCATTCTTCCTAGATTGACCACTATTTCAAAGTCATACTCCTGGAATAGTAGTAGCCATCTGCATATTCTTCCCCCCAACATTGACTTGTTGACTAAGTACTTGAATGCAAAATGATTAGTGAAAATATTAAAATGTCCTCCCAGTAAATAGTGTTTAAACTTCTGCAGTGCATATACCATAGCCAAGCCTTCTCTTTCAGTCGTAGTATAATTCCTTTCATTTGTAGAAATCTTCATGCTGGCAAAGGCTATAGGATGGTCGATGTCTCCTGCACTCGGCTGTGCCAAGGCTGCTCCTAATGCAATGGATGAAGCATTGACATGAACGTTGAACTCCTTACTCCAATATGGAAAAACCAAGATAGGCGAAGTGACCATTTTCTGTTTTAGTGTGTCGAAGATCTGTCGGCATTCTTCTATCCATTGGAACTTACTATCTTTCTTTAATAGTGTTTCCATAGGTGTTGTTATCTATGCATAACCCTTAATAAACTTTCTATAGTATCCATTGTGTCCTAATGCAGTGCACAACTGTCTGACCGAAGTAGGGGGAGGTAGATCAACAATGATGGGAATTTTGGAAGGATCTACCAACAACCCCTGCTTGCACATAATGTGCCCTAGCAGCACTCCAAAGGGTGAAAAGAAAATACACTTTTTCATATTCAGGGAAATATGACATTTCCTGCACTTATCTAACATCAATATTAAACATTTACTGTGGTCTTTCAGTAGGCTAAAGACAGTCCAATCATCAAATTATGCTTCCAAGAACTTGTGTAAAAATTCCTTAAGTGCTTCGACCACCACCCTGGAAAAGATGGTTGGTGCATTCTTTAAGCCAAAAGTCATCACAATGTACTGGAATGAACCCCATTCTATTGCAAAAATGGTCTTATTTCGATCTTCCTTAGAAATTTTGACCTGGTGATAACCTGAAAATCCATCTGTGAATGAGTAGACCTCCTGTCCTCCTACATTATCTAGAACTTCATCAGTAAAGGGTGTAGGAAAGGGGTCATGTAGAGAGGCATCATTTAGTTTAGTTAAATCTACACAAATTTGGATTTCTCTTGACTTCTTATCTTGGACCACCATAGGGCTAATCCATTCAGATTCTTCAATGGGTTCTATGATTCCTGCTTCCAGCATTCCATCCAATTCAATATTAACTTTCTACTTATATCTAGGATTCAGTCCGTAAGGTCGTTGCTTGATAGGTCTTGCATCTTCTCTTAAGGGGTTCTTCATCTCTCCCATGGGCCCTTTAATGCCCTTCATATATGTGAACTTGCTTGGAAATAAGTCCTAGTATTCACACAATAGTTTTGTGATCTTTATAATAGTAGCATCATTCCAATAATCTCCCACATTTTCTAACTTAGGTGTTTGTTCTGTTCCAATATTAACCTTCTTAATTTTAATGGGTTGTCCTACAAAGGATAATTCAATCCTTGGTCCTTCTATTTCTCTTTTTCCTTCAGTTTCTAAAATGTTTACATCCCTTAGGTCGTCATCCTCATCAACATTAACATTGTAGCAATCATGTAACTGCTGAAGAGGCACAATCCATTCATCTCCTTCTTGGGTAAAAGGGAGGTTAGGTGCCTCCTCAAGGACCTTTTGTCTCATAATTTTTAAAGCTTGATCTACTGTAAGGTACTGACTCTCAAATAAAAATGTAGCTATAAAGTTATGAGTCATACCATACCAATTTGCAGTGATGAGGCATAGTTGTACTTGAAGATACCAGTTGATAGGCGTGGTATCTAGAATGTCAATGAACTTATGCACCCACTGTTCTTTAGGAATGTTGCTCCAGGCCTCCTCACAACTTCGCATGTGGTCCTTAAGACAACTCTGACTTGCATATCGAACTTCACATCCTTCAACTTGGTCTAAAAAGTGCACTGTCAGTAAGGTGCAACACTGTGTCCACTATGCGATGTTCCTCTTGTGTTCTCCCCACCATCTAGATGGTGTGTCTCTCAAGGATTCATCCAGTGCTAACATCCTCTGTTGTACTGGTACAATTCTCTCAAATTCAACTAGAAATGTCTCTAAATGATTCAAACCATCAAATGTTGGAAGATTGCTTACTTCTGTGCCAATCCAACGAAATACTCTGCTCAATCTGACACATCGTCATGTAGAGACTTCGTACATTCTGTTCTGTCAATTTTCTAATGCCTCTTCTGAATCTGATGAGCATGCACTTTCACTTCGCTAGCTCAGATTTCCATCTGCTATAGGATTAATGTAATCTTGATGTCTTGTTGTCATCTTATAAATGTTCTCTAGCTCATATGCGCAGTCTTCCTCCCTAATAAGTTATGTGTATTTGCGACCTTCATCTGGGTCCAGAGGTGCAATGAATTTAATTCCATTACCCTCAAATGTAATTCTTCTCTTCTTTAGGTTGACAATAGTCAAATTGTTGAAATCCCAATCAATTCCTAACAACACAGGATACGGACAACTATCATCAACAATTTCAATCACTTTGAAATCTGCAAATGTCCTTACCCCATCAATGTCTACAAGGACATGCTCTAGTATTCCAAAGGGGATCACCGCCTGCTGATTAGCCATCCTGAGTCTGATAGGAGAATAAATTAGTCTAGGTTTTTCCATCAATGCCCAAGTCTTCTTTGTCATAAAATTTACTTTTGATCCCAAGTCAAGGACCACATAGTCCACGTTGTGGTCCCCAATCTGGGCACTAAGGTGTAACTCCTTACTTTTCCTTATTTTCCTTGATACTTGATTCACAACACTACTCAACATAGGATCTATTTTCCCAAGCTCATATTGTCTTATCAAGTCTTGTAGCTCCTGCACATATCTTTCATCTTTAATCAAATTGATACAAGTATATAAGAAGTCCATGAGCTTGCTTACCTCTTGTCCTTGTCTAGATAGAGTAGATTGATCAAATTCTAGTGGAATTTAACATTCCCTTACTTTTGGTTGTGACTTAGATGAAGAAGTTTGTTCTTCTACAAATTCTTTCCTTGCTTCTTCAAAATTATGCCTCTCTCTCCTTGGATCTAACAACGGTGTCTTCTCTACGACTCTTCTGATCCCTGGTCCTTTTGTATTCTTTCCTAGAGTCACTTCGTCTTCTCCTGTAACAATGCCTCCTCTAGTAATAACAATGACTCCGGGGTCCTCACCGCATGGTTTTGCAAATATTAATTGTACTTGTTGGTTTCCTCCTTGTCTCTCCTGGAGTTTGGCTAGCAATACTGGAAATTTTTCAATGACATGATCAAACGGATTACAGTGGTTGCAAGTAGTATATGGGTTTTGACAATCCCTTTCCAAGTTTCCTGGTTGTGCGCAATTATAGCAGATGATCTATCCTCTGCCTTGACCCATACCTCCTCGTCGTCCTCTTCCTTTGAATCCACCGTGAGGGTTGAAGTTTCCTCTACCCGGGGAGATAAACTGTGCATTGTTTCCTTCTTGCTATACTTCTCCCTGAATTCTATATGTATCCCTTGATCTTTCATGCATGAGATCATAGGCCCTACAATCATTCTCATCATTCCCCACAGACTTGCAGAATGTAAAATAGAGATTGGTAGGTGTCTAGACATATTTTTTCATATAATAACATTCACCAGGGCGATGTCTAATTATACATACCTCGCACCAAGGTACATTAGCCTGCTTCAAAGAAATGGGTGCTCCAGAGGCCAGGTATCCATGAAATAAGGGGCAATGATGTTTTTCATGGCCCTCTGATTTACATCTGATACACCAGATATCTTATCTTTTCTCTTTTCTTTTGTATTTCTTCATATCTTTGACCTATAAAGATAAATTGGTTAACTGATTCAAGATTTGACTCATACCTGGGCTGGATTCTCCTACATGGGCTGCTTCTAATTTCATGGCGATCTCCAATGCTTCAACCTGCGAAGCAAATTTCTGTTGCATCAGAGGAACTCTGATATGTGGTAGGAGGGCAGTGATGAACCATTCTTTGTTATGTTCATCTGGGATCTAAAAACTCAAACGACCTGTCAAAGTCTTAAACCTCTGATCAAACTCCCAAACAGGTTCAGTTACCTTCTACTTGATTTTTTTCAACTCTGTAATGCACTGCGACTCTGACTTAGGTTTCTTGAATTCTTCACTCAAAACAGTCTTAATTTCATTCAACAGTTTAAGTTGTCCAGGTCCTGAAGAAAACTTCATATACTAGTTCAGGGCGCGATCCCTCAAAGTAGTACTAAATTGGGTTCTCTTAACAATTTCGTCAGTGACTTGCTTGATGCTCCATTCAAATTCACATAAGAACTAGTGCTGGTCAAGATCTTCAGATCCATCTCTTTTGAAGATGGGTAACCTCGTTTCATCTGCCATATATCTTCCTTGGTTTCTCGACTAAGTATGTTCTAGACTACTTGTAACAGTACTCTAATGGCTCTGACTACTTTGGTTACTCTGGTTACTTAATGCTTCTAAAGAAACAGGAGGAGCAATAGTACTTACTTCAACAGTGTGCATAGTTCTTGAAGTTTATGGTTCTCCTCGACAAAGTTCTTCGGTTTGTACTTCCTCTGTTTTTGTGGACTCTGAATACTCTTTGTCTGTTAGATCTGCTTCTTCTCCACTGTAGAATCCCTCATCTCCATAGTTTTTCTTAAATAGGTTCACAAGAGGAACCTCTCTGAACGGTCTCCCACTGCGTGTGTGTCCAGCCTCTGTGTCACTGTTGCTGTCTGAATTCTTGAATATTAGCTTCATTTTATCTTAAGGATATTTTTCTCATGCAATAGCATCTTAATCTTCAATTTTAAAAAGTGTAGGAACTTTCCTCTAGGTCCATTAAAGAAGTACCTCTCTGCTTGACTATATGATTCTACTATGTCAATAGAAAATTCAGTAATGTACCCTCCAATAGTGTTATCGAACTAGAATTCCACTTCTCTAGACACAACGTTATCGACTCTCTTGAATTTCTTGATCAATGTTGCTATCCAAACCACATGTGGTCTGGATTTGATCTCAAACTGGGTATATGCTAATCTGGCTAACCACTCGTATAACTCCTTATGAATTCCTCCAAAGAAAAGTTTTTGTATGTCGGTAAAGATGTACCTTCCCAACTAGTCTTCAGTGCTAATGCTAGGGTTCTTGTTTTGCGCTTCAGTGAAGTCCTTTTCTTGTTCTTCTATCCACTTCTGAATTTTTGTCTTCGATGGGAACCACCTTGACATTCCCTCAAGAATATCCTGATCCTGGCAATGGAACCATTTGTTGGAACACAGGCAAACCCAGGGTTCAACACTTCAACAATGCACCAACAAAACCCTAACTACCGGCCCTTTCGACAACACCTTCGAAGCAGATGCAGTCTCACCCGAAGTAGAAATAGGGGGTTGTAGGACACAGGTGTCTACAACTAGAGGAAATTCAAAGTGAATCTTAAACAACAACACACAACAATCTAGATATCCTTTACCACTCTTAGGCATACTTCGCAAGTGATATCTCTAATCTAGCACAATGATACAATAATAGTATATCAGACGACAAATAACACTGCATCAATCACAGAGACAACAAGATATACATGGTTCACCCTCTCCCTAGGGCTACGCCCACAAAATTGTGTTTCTTGATATATTAGATGAAAACATACAGTTCTATATGTGCACTTAGCTGCATATATTTCTATCTATTTATCTCTTTATCTCCCCTCCCTACACACCCAGCTGCAGGGTTGATCTTCGCACCCAGCTGAAGATATTACAATACAGTCTCAATACTACTTTCAACAAAAATAATCATAACCAACAATGAAAAATAGATGAACTAGAACAAACAGACAACCCTCCTTGGTCATCTATACCTTTATTTATACATTACATGACCAAAGTCTAGGTGTCAAAACCCTAAGTCCACTTGACTCGTGTTTTCAGAGCTTCGCCAACCTGTTCTCCCTTCCTTTCCGTGAGGTTCTTCAAAGAATTTGTTGATGTATTTTCCCACTTGTTGAGTTGTCCACAATCCCTCTTCTCTACTACTTTATCTTCCTCGATCTTCTCTTCCAATGGCTAGCTTTTCCTTTCCTTCGCTCCTTCTTTTCTTCTTCTTTAACCACTTCGACCCCTCCTTGGTTTATTTTCCTTCCGCACAGTTCATACTTCACCTTTCTTCCTTAATCTTCGCTTCCTTACATAGCCAAGGGCCAACAAAATCCTAGCAAACATGGCCAATCTTCCTATTGATGCACCTTACACCTTGAAATTGATACCTTTTTTCCATTATCCCACCAATTTTGGGTTTGTTCTTGTGAATTCATCTGGCCTTGTCCCTACCTCACAAAAACACTGGTAAAATCAAGAAGTCATGTTGATCATGAACATACATTTTGGGCTTAACATAGAGTTTGGAGGACTACACATTTTTCATACCTCAAGGGGAGGAAAAGAGTTTCCCATACATGCTTATATTGAACATTGTAAAGTAAGCATTTTAGAATTATAATATTTGTATTCATGATGTTTGTATTAAGATTGTAATATAGACTTAGTGATTTATCTTTTAATAAGTTTTCCTTCCAATCTACCTCCAATGGTTTTTAATGTTGATCTAGAAAGTGCCAATTCATGTCTAAAGGTTCTTTCTCCATTTAATCAGGTTCTTCATATTTAATATCCCTCACCTCTCCAAGACTAGCACCATTGGTTAATCTAAGTTCGTAGTTCTGAGTATTGAATTAATTTGACCTCTCATCCTTTTGTGTTAAGAAGAAAAATTTGGGTTCTCCACACCTTGCTCAATTTTATGTCATACCATCAATCACTTCAACATCTGCAACTGTTGGTTAATTATCCTTCTTGGAGTGCTTTCTATCCCTTTCCTCCTCAAATTCAACTACCTTATTTATATTTCCAATGTAACATAGCTTCCCATTTGAGAAACATATCATAAGGTTGTTTTTCGTTCATTTCATTATTCCAATCTTTCCTCTTTCTAGAAGAAATTAATTCTTAGTTAGAATACTAAAAAATCTCCTTCCTTTATGTCTCCTTGTGCAAAAGTTGAGCAAACAAAAAGTCGTGGATTAGATCGAGGCATTAGCATTCGACTCAAACAAGAGAATCAAATTTATTATGTTTGTTGTAAGTTGTAACATACACAAAAGTCCATGACAACTTCATCTTCTTTGAAAGATGCATCTATGGAATCAATTGATTCTATCATTATGTTAAACTTGTTCAAGTGATCAATAATATTGTCTTCTTCAGTTATTTGAATTAATGTAATGGTGGATTTATGAGACTCGTATCCCCAACATGTTGTTCCAATATTCATGACCTGCATAGAGGTGGTAGAGAAATGAATAACCAAATTTTCAATATTACTCGTTTCCACATGCCAAAGCATTTTAATATTTCAGTGCAAAACTTATTTCCTTTCTACTCATTCATTGTCCTTGTATCTTGGTCATTAATGACCACATTCCACAAGTTTTTAATCAACATAATTATAATATTGAACTTCCATTATTGATTTTTCATTCATATTTGTGTGTGGATTCAATGTCTATAGAAAAAGACAATTGTACAATAGACAAAAATTGACAACAAGAGACAAAGAGATCAAAATAAAAGGATACATTTAAAAAAAAATTGTCCATGGGGTGTCCATAGAGGTAGTGACCCTAGTACTAACAAAATGGTTTATTGGTTGTGAGATAAATATGAATATGAATCTGGTCCATCCATATATAACCCCTTTAATACCAACTTACATACCCTTAATATAGTATTTACATATAGTTTTATCTTACCAGAGCCTACAACATCTCCAGCATAATATTTCCACAGAATTTTGAATATTTTCAGCAAGAACTCTAGATGGAATAGCCTCCACTATGGCCATTTAATAGGAGGACATTCTATGGAAAGAACTTTTGTTTGGGGTGTGTCCTTAATATTTAGATAAAGGAACTCCTCAAAGAGACCAACACAAGAATCCCAAGCCCACATATTCCAACTATTCCATCCAAATTTAAAGATGAACTCAAACATTGGAACTAAAACAAATTGCATAACAAATATTCTATTTGCAAAGAAACCATGCTTCTACAAAATGTAGACACAAATTCTCCAACACGAATTCCAAAATTTCTCTAACTTTTCAACAATCATTGTACCAACTAAGGGTGTCTTTAAGAGTTTCATGCACTTTGACATAATTTGTACTAATGGTTCTCAGTTTCTTGCCACAAATTCAGACATTATCAAACCTGGCTTATTTCCCCACATATATCGTTCCATCCCCTTTTCCAAAGAACACGGCACTTAAATATCACCATGGATTTCTATGCATCCTAATATTCAATCTGTACATCAATATTTGTATCAAGGAAAGTTTGTTCTTGTATTTTAAACATGTGATTTACAAGAACTTTGTTTTCCAATACATGACCTCCAAATAGGTTGATGAACCATGCCCATGCATTGACTACAGGAACCTTGTATCTTTCACTTTCTACCATTCTCTCCACATATATAAGATAATCATTTTTCATGCTTTTTGCAACAAATAGGGGGTAAAAGAATCAACTTCATCTTTTGAAGAAAAATAACTGCCGACTCTCTCTCAACTCTATCAGAGTTCATAAATAGGATCTTCCCACAAGTGGGATTGTTCTTTCATCATGTTCGCCATATGAATGCTAAACTGGTTTAAAGCCTCAAAATAATCTAAATTAGAAAGAACTACAATTCAATTTTGGAGGCATGCGTTATGGCACATGAATGGGAATATGGCTGATAGTGGAAACTTCTAAAGCTGGAATATTTTTTTCATGTCATACTTTGGTGTCCACGTGCATTTTTTTTAAAACTTTGTGAGTATGATTAGAAGTGGATGAAGTCCAAGGAGGCCCTAACATTAAAGAATTCATCATTGCACATATATACTCCACCCAGATTAAAGAAAGAATACACTAATGTAGACTAACAAGTTGTACCAATGTGACTAAACCTTTTCCATAGTGTTAACCTACATTTTTTGAATATTTTTTGAATTTCCCTTTAACTTGACTTGGACAAATTGCATTGAACTATCATATATAATATAAGTTAATCTATGTTCTACACCTAAAATTACTCCTAAAAAAATTGTCGATGTCAGTTACCAATAAATCAATAGTTCTATTACATATTTCATGACTAATGGCTTCATTTTTCTTTGCCAATGTTTTGCAAATGGTGCTCTTTGTAAAGAATTAGCAATAAATAGTGGAAACAACTAGAGAAAGAAGTGAAGATCAAAATAATTCCTTGAACTGATTCAAAGAATATACTCAAATCTCACACATAATTAGAATCACTTTGGACAATATAAGCAGTAAATCCATGTTGTTTTCAAATTCAGGTGTTTTCCATTATGAGGAATCTCATTATGCATTCCAATTTGGAGACATTCAATCTCTATCCCAAATTCTTAGTAAAGTTAGGTAATGTTTGTTTTATTCTTGCAAACCAATGGCATGAGAGGAATTATTAGTTATGTGATCTAAATGACAAAAAATATAGCTCTCAAAGTGACACGTCATCATAAATATCTAGGGTATATGAAAAAATGGTCTATGGATGGGGATATTTCTTAACATATCATTTTTATGGACAATCCATAAAAATTATTTGGTGCCTAGTGCCACTGGAGTTACTGTTATATGCCAGATTTGATTGCATTCTCATAGGGTAGTAATAGTGAAGGTTGGGCCAAATTCATTTGGTTAAAGCTTATTAGAGACTCATAATAAAATTTATCAAATGGTTATCTTTAAGAGATTTTATGTGATAGACCTACTACTCGAGTATTCATATATGTTTATAAGACATTATTTCCATATCTCTTGTTTATGGGGCATGTTATTATGAACATCTTTACTAATTTCAACCATAAACCTTTCCATTGTCATTTACCAAACCTATTCCAATCCAATTTCACAAATATCTACCAATAAAACCATGTCTTGGATGTTTGGTATTGAATGTCATCAAACTGCTCCCCACTGGTAGCTGCAAATAGATGAAGCTACAGACCATTGAAACATAGGCAAGGAAATGTCTGGCACAAATATGCAACATGAACTTATCAGCTTTGTATTTTAGGTTGTTAATTTTGAAGGCATTTGAAGTATACATTTCATTTTTCAAGAGGATGACTTAACAACATTAAAAACCATGTTCCCCAAGGTCACGTTAGACCACTGAATTTGGGTGTCCTATTGTGCAGTTGAAATTTCAACCCTCTATCAACTTTGGGTAGTTTTATTATATTTTATTGGAGAAATTGTCAATCTTGATCACTCGACCAATATAGTTCTCTATATATACTAATAGTGTACAACATGGATACAATTCCTAAAATTTCCTCCCTTCTCTCTTATGGTATCAAGTGTGAGAATTCACATTGTTGGTACCGTGCTCATATCTTAGGTGTCAAATTCAAAGGTAGATATTTTTCCAAAATTGTCTAGAACTTGTATCAAGCCTCATTTTTTTTTACACTTTCCATTCATGTAGAAAATACCACATGAAAGAATGGAACCCTTGTGACTAAATATTCCAACAATCTCACCTGTCAACCAATGCCCGGTGGTTGAACAAAGACATTTAATGTAATGGTAATGGTAATGGTAATTATATTCTTTATATACATGGATTTTGTCGGACATATATATATATATATATAAAATTATTTCTAGTCGTCGGAACATCGACGCCCATTTTCGTCGATAGTTCGAATAACCGAGAATCTTTCCTTCCCAGAGAAAACGTCGAACATACAACGTTTCCATCACTTTTTCCTAGAACATTTTCGCAATTTTTCATCACAAGTTTGTCATTTTTTGTCGAACCTTTATCAATGTTTCATTGCCACTTTGTCACTGGGTCGTCGGATGTTTGTCAAATTAGCATCGCAATTACGACGAAATGGTTCTTTTCTTTCAAGTCAGGAAACATCGGAGACAAATGCACCTCATCACTATTGTGTCGCAAGTTTTTCAGTGTTTCGTCGATGGTTTCCTACATGTTCGTCGTTGATATGTCACTTGTTTGTCGAACCATTTTCACTAGGGCTATTGATCTTACAATGCAACCTCAACGATCAAGTGACATGAATTTGCCAAAGTGAATGGGGCACGTTGGTTTCTCTTACGATGACATGTGGCATCGGTCTTGCGACGATGTCTGGATCGTCGTAATTTTGATGCAATGGACGCAACATAAAAACGATTGTTTCCTTCGTCGTAATTGGGATGATGTGGCGACAAACATGCATCGGTAAATCGTCGGAAAAAAGGGCACAATGTACTATTGTGTACATAAATGAGATTTTGAAAAAAAAAACAAATTAAGATTCAAAGCATCAATTGTACATAAATATGTCAAGATACATAAACAAGTCAATAGTGTGTCATTCATGAGATAACTTTAACATATAAGTTTAGTAGTGCATCACTAGTGAGCAGTGTTGGGATTTTAGTTCACTCTTGCTCATCGTACTAATTTTTTTTTACATTTTAGATTTTACATTCCCCTTCAAATAATGTTTTGCTTAATTATGCATCGTTCGACAATCACATTTTACTATAAAATTTACCCTTCTATATTGAAGCTTTCATAATTAGATTGGTCATGTAGACTTGTAAGACCAATGCAAGGATCATATAAATTTATCTTACGAAAGGACCCCATCAACAATTGATTACAATGCTAGTGGTATAACACTCCTATATGGGAAATATATAATCATTATAAGCATTAGTTCATAACTTTTATGACATGGAATTTGATAACCAAATTATCATCGAACACTGTTAAAAAAACCTACAGGGTCCTCAACAAACATAAGGAATACCTCAAATATATTTAACAAATTAGTCAAACTAGTTAAACTAAGTAAGTCTAGAATTCCTTGATTCTGAGACTCCTTTGAACACTAATATAAATTCCATCCCTCAGCATAACCCTAACTCTTTAGCATTTAGATGATGGACTTACAGTATGCCACTTTTCCCTCAAATTCTTGTAATTTATCCTACAAACCAATTGGATGTTTAGAAACATATTTCAATGGTGATTTATCATTGATTTTCGATACCCATCACACAAACTCATCCAAGAGTTGTCCTATGTGATAAATATTAAAGAGTAAAATAAAAGCGAGAAACACCTACAGTGCAACAATTTTCAAACTAAATATGAAAGGGTAATTATTTGGAGATTCTCACCCATTAAATATGTCCAACTCCATGCCACTTATTTCTGCAATATAAATAAAGCACATCCGTTTTTTAGTAGTCTCTCCATCAAATCATTACTTATTTGTGTGGTTTCTTACGGTTTTAGCATATGCCTCGTTGGTTGTCAACCAAAGGCTCGAAGCTCATACGGCTTGACACCATAAAATATGAAGATAATTATGTTGTAGACATTAGGCATTTTGAATTAGATTCCTTTCATATTTCTCGATTATTAAACCTGCATGAATTGATGATCGATGGACCATGGAAATCTGCAGATGTGATAAGATTACGATCATAAATGCATGAGTTAATTGATGAGTAAAAATTAGCATTTCACGGTTGAGGAGAGTTAATATGCTAAATTAGATCTCCACAACAAGGAAACTTGAGTGTGTTGTGCGTTTGTACAATTGTGCTTTATATATATAATTTGGGAGTGATAACAATCTACAAATTAGTGTTATTTGTAGAGATGATGTTGAATATTTATGGAAAATTTGAGTTTTCATGGGAAAATCCACTTAGGGAAAGGAGTTATGAATTGTTCTATATGTGGATCTCCTTATTCATGATTGGAGAGATAACTTTAGTTGGTTTCAATGATAGCCATAAAGACTTTTTGCTAAAATTTTACTATTTAATATTTCTGGAATGGAATCAATATGAAAGTGATTATCACTAACCCACACATCACTCATTCAAATTCTTAGTTAAATTCAACTCGACATTGTGTAAACATTTACACTAATCGAAGAGAGCATTGCTTAACTCATGACTCAAGTCATAAATTCCAACTTGAGAATAGGAATTGGGAGTGGATGTTTAAATTAACTAAACATTGTCATGTAGAAATAGAAAAATATGGTCAACAACGGATAGTAGGTACTTATTAAAAGTATATGAGTAAACCAAAAATCACTCATTCAAATTCTTAATTAAATTCAACTCGACATTATTACAATGTTTTGAGCATTTAAATTAATCACAATGGACATTACGTTTACACCAATCAAATTGGGCATTGTTAATGACAAAAACATCATATCATGTAGTAAAGATGTGTAATAATAGAAAAGAAAAATATGCAATAATAAAAAAAATGGAAACAATTGATATTAGATACTTACACTTAGTAACAATGTAAATGTTGAACATCAAATTTATGTTAAAATTGACCATTACAAGAAATATTAACTTGACACTTATAGTTATGTTTTAACCAGTTATGAAAAAAATGGAATACAATTGATATTAGATACTTACACTTAGTAATAGTGTAAATGTTGAACATCAAATTTATGTTAAAATTGACCATTACAAGAAATATTAACTTGACACTTATAGTTATGTTGTAACAAGTTATGTTTGAACAAGTTGTTTAATGCATTGTCAATTCCTTTAATAACAAAATAAAAAAATATTAATAAGTGTCATATAGTGCATGTTTATTTTCTCCTTTGACCACACATAGAGGAAGTCTCCATACTCTATGCAATCTATTAAAAATATATTGGATTGCAATTCACAATCTTTGCAGGCGATTTTTAAACCACTTTACTTGAAGGGTCACTCTATGTTTTAATGTGTAAAATACCCATTGTCTCGATCAAATATTTAAACTCAAATTATAAAAAGCCAGAGGTATTCCATTCTTATATTCAATTGAGCTAAATATCTATATAGTTAGCTTTCTATCAACATGGGCACGGCCTTTTCCACATCGACAATGTATATGATTTAATTTATAAAAAAAAACTTTCTCTTGATCTTGATTAATTGAAAAGCACGCCATTATATATAATTCCTTCCTTGATATGTGCAATAATAATAATAAATATATTTAATGTTTTTCATAAATAAAATATTTTAATGTTTATTTTAAAATTTATTTCAAGTAAAATATTTTTTTATGTAAAACATTTTAATAATGTCAAATAAAATATTCTATTTAATATTTTTCATAAATAAAATATTTTAATATTTATTTTAAAATTAAAATATTTTAATATTTATTTTAAATAAAATATTTTTTTATGTGAAACATTATTTTAATAATGTTAAATAAAATATTTCTTATGTTTATAATATTTTAATATTGTTATTAAGTAAAATATTTCTTATGCTTAAAACATTTTAACGCTGCCTTATTCAATATGTATGATAAAGATGTTCCCACGATATTTTATCGATGTCTTATTTAATATGTATGATGAAGATGTTACCAATATGAGAAAGATGTGTTCAACTTTAAGTTGATAAGTGATAAAAAAGAATCCTTGAAAGTGAAAACTTATATAAAACAAAATTTTTGTACCTTTTAATTTTGGATACATGATAAATTTAAAGTTAAAATAAATTCATTATTCATGAAAAATCCAAAATTAAAATGAATTTATGTTAAAATTATAATTTTAAAGAATAAGAAATAATAATTATGATTTAAAAATTACTTTAAGAAGTTTAGAGTTAAATCCTATAAAAATGGAATTTAGAGTGAAATTTATTGAATCTTAAAGAGGGTAAGTGATTACGTGTGATTCTTTAGAATTTTGTTTCTATGCTGGAAAAGCATTAAGAGAAGCTTTCCAAGATCACCATACTTTTGTTGAGTTAAGAGGTTAGGAAGGTTAATAGTGTGACAAATATTTTGAAAAAGAGATCTAATATGGATATACGACAATTTAAGAGAAAGTGTTTTTCATCTTCAACCTTCCTAGTGTCACAAAGGTGACACACTCTTTC
>JASDQU011175766.1:0-10775 GCA_032191745.1 Picea mariana
TTGGATCCTGAAGCCATCACTGACACAAGAATTCGTCAGCTGAGGAATAGATCCATTTCAGAGTATCTCATTAAATGGAGGAAACTACCGGTTGAAGATTCCACTTGGAAAGATGAGTCTTTTATATAGAATCATCCATAATTACTCAAGCGTTGCAGACAACACTTGTCTCAAGGGGAGGGGCATGTTAAGCCCTAATATTGGCTCATTACCCCTTAATTGGGGCATATTAGATTAGTAATGTTATTTTATTTATGTCGGCTTTAGGCCATTAGTTGTAATTATACCTCCTAGTCTCCTATATATACCAAGGATACATTTTCATTTTGAATCATCTTGTACTTGAACATTTAAGTGGGGTAAAAGGAGGTTTCCCCCTCGAAGAGGCTTATTATCTAAAATTATCTCTTTTTCAAGGCGTTGAGTACTTTTTTTGAGGTTTTTCTATGCTATATTGATATTTGGTTCTTAACACATTCGAAGTGAAAACAATATTGGTAAATAAGTTTCAGAAGCCAAGCTTAGAAGACCAATACATTAATGAAATGATTGAAATAAGGTAGAAACCAGGTGAGTTTGTTACTACACTGATGGAAAAACTATTGAAGAAGGACACCATATTTCAATGAAATGAGGATTGTTAGTAGGGAAGGACAACATCTGTATTGGTGTTCTTAGATTGGGAAAATGAATTTCATGTGCATGTAGATGCATTAGCAATAACACTTGGAGAAATTCTTTCGCAACTAGGAGCGAAGGACTTAGATCATACTATGGCCTTTGCAAGAAGGAAGTTATTGGAATCTGATCAGAATTACAAAACCACATAAAGATAAGGCCTAGCCATGGTGTATGCACTTCAGAAATTCAGACATTATTTATTGGGAAAGCATTTTAAAATGTTCATAGATCATTTTGCCCTCAAATATCTAGTCAACAAGTCAGTGTTGCGGGGGGAGGACTTGTAGATGGTTGTTATTATTCCAAGAATTTGATTTTGAAGTAATATTCAAATTAGGGAAGTTTAATGCAAGACTCGATCACTTGTCAAGGGTAACCAATGGCGAAGAACCTACCAACTTGGAAGACAACTTCCATGATGCACAGTTATTTTCAGTACATATAGTTGATGAATACTTCACTTATGCCATTGAATTATTAAGTACAAGAGTTTTGCCACAAGAGTTTAGTACTGCGCAGAAGAAAAATATGGTATTCAGAGCATCATACTATCATCTCATTATAGTTTATTTATATAAGATGGGTGCATAAAACATTATGAGAAGGTGTGTATTGGAACATGAACAACCCAGGTTTTTAGCAGAAGCTCATGAAGGTATAGCTGGAGGAAACTATGAAGGAAAATCTACCATGTAGAAGGTATTGAATGCAAGTTTATGGTGGCCAACAGTTCATAAAGATGCCAAGAATATTTCCAAAACTGTGATGTTTTTTAGAGGGTTGGCAAACCCAACATGAGGGATGAGATGCCCCTAAGACCATAAGTAACTCTGTAGGTATTTGAAATATGGGAAATAGATTTTGTCGGACCTATCAATCCACCAACAAGAAGGTCAAGACTTATATATATCATAGATGTGAATTAATACTTAACCAGATGGGAAAAAACAACACCAGTCAAGGATTGCAGCGCAGAGACAACAACACACTTCATTTGAGCAAGTGATCACAAGATTTGGATGCCCAAGGATTCTGATGAGTGACCAAGGCACCCATTTTATTAACAATATCATCAAGGCTATGACTGAGGAGTTCAAATTCTATCACCAGAAGAGTACACTATATCATCCTCAGGAAAATGGGATAGTAGAAGCGTTCAACAAGATTTTGGAAAATGCTTTGACTGAGATCTACAATGTTAATAGGGATGATTGGGATTTGAAAATACTCGCAGTACTATGGGCATACAGGACCACATCCAAGAATTTGATAGAACATACACCATTTATATTGGTGTATGGACTGGAAGCAATGGTGCCATTAAAAGTTTTGGTACCCAGTTTGCGTGTAGCAACAATTATCAATATGACAAAAAGAGGCGCAATATAAGAGAGGTTAAGTCAACTGATGGAAATGGAAGAAGACATGATTCTGTCAGGATTTCACCAAGAGGTACATAAAGAAAGGTACAAATCCTGCCATGATAGACACATAAAGAATAAGAGATTTAAGGAGGGAGACCTAGTTCTTCTCTATGACAGTAAATTTTTGCAACATCCTGGTAGGTTCAGAATGCATTGGCTAGGGCCATACGAAGTAAAGACTGTCACATATGGAGGATCTGTGCAGCTAAAGGACTTGGGAGGAACATAAATAAAAGGAATGGTGAATGTTAGTCGACTGAAACTGTATAGGGATAATCGACCTACAGACTCTCAATAATTGCAGCACAATAATAAATTCATGTATATAGTGTACTATAGTAGATATTGGGAGAGAAAAAATTGTAAAAAGACAATAAAAGGGAGAAAAAAAAGAAAAAAGAATACAAAAATAGAAAAAGAAGAAAAACACAAAAAGAGAAAGAAGTCAATTGAACGACGGGAAAGTGGAGAAAGTTGCACACAAAAACTAATGCGAAAATTAAAGAGACAACGCGCAAGAAAAATTGGACTCGGTGAAAATGCACGAAAAAAGTGAAAAACATTTATGATCGGGTCTATAAAGTGAGGAAAGTATGGGTTAAATCGACACTTAGTGATTTTTGAGCACATACAATCTAGAAGTGTGTGACCTAGGTGTAATTGTGCGAAGAAGAGAGAAAGTGTTCAAACCACATACAACATGACACCACCAAAGTTTGGCACTCCAGGGAAATACATATGGGTTACTCGACAGGGCCAAAGGAAGAAGGAAAGGATGGCGGAGCCTGATAATTTTGTCGAGATCGAGGATTTAACAACCTCAAAGACAGAGTCACTCAACCCAACGAGGGTTGAGGAGGAAACATTGACAATGAAACAAGGGGAAGTGGGGTAGAGCTATGAAAATTGAAATGGCAATACAAACCCTAATCCTAAAACACCTTCCAAACTCGATGAAATGAAGGGTCATCAACATGGTCATGATGAAGAGGAGGTGTTGGTCGAGGACATCACCAACCAACCATAATCATAGGGGGGAGAATATGACACAGAAACAACGACATAAGGACAATCTGCAGTCAAGAAGAAAATAAAGGCATAGGACACCGCAAATATCACACTTCCCTACCTCCCGGACACAATAATGACCATGGAGAAAATGCTAGGGAAAGTGCCTAAACTAAGGTACTCAAACCATGATGTGTGCGATGCAACAAAGTTTCTAAACTTGGACGAGGAAGCTTACTTGGAGAACATAGGGGAAATTGGACCCTTAAAAAAAATGATCATTGAGCCCACATAGTGGATAACAAGGGTCTACAATTGCTGGATCATGAACCTCCTAAACATACCGCACTTCGGGCGTGGTAAAAATGTTGGGTTGTGAGTCAAACAATTACTAGTCTGGGTACATGGAGGAATTCTTTGGATGGGTAGGCTAGTCCAAGTTAATGCAGCGTTGATAAAAAACATTATAAGGTTACCCACAGTGGGTGCACATCCAGAAGAGTACTTGGATAACAAAGCATGCGAGAAGGATATTGTTGAGATAGTCAAGGAACAATTTGGTACCAACAAAGGGAACAAGGGAATTGTTCTTAGAGACATCAATGATGAAGCAACAAGGTTTGCCAACAAGCTCATGGATTGGAAGCTGTTGAGGAAGTGTAGGAAGTAAGAGGCTCCAACATGAGTCATCGCAGTCACCACACAATGTGCAAAAGGGGAAATGTTTAATTGGGCACCTTACTTGCTAAACCAATTCTTTATCGATTGCAGAGATGTGCAGGATAATGGAACTGGTTTCCATTATTCCTGGTTAATTATCCTCATAGCCTTGGTAAGGTGGAAAGAGCCAAAATTAATGGCTTTTCTGGATAGGAAAGGGAAGTTCTACGCAACCAGGTATAAATCCCTCTGGTAGGTCAAGGACACCAAAAATCAGCACACGAATAACACGGTTTTTGCTAGGCTTCTAGAAGATATACAACAACACAAAACCAATGTATGGCACATTCTTGTGGAAGTGTTCTAGGAGTCTGAAGGGATATCCCAATTTAAGATATCGAGGCATCATATGTGGATCCAAGTCACAAGGGATCCAAAGAAGGAATGGTTGGAGATGCAATATTGCATCACTAGGGAAGAGGTCGATTGGATAATAAAACATTGGCCTGCATAGTTAAAGGTGCTAGTAGAAAAACCAACAACAAATCCAACAACAACGACATTAGACAAACCCAAGGGGTAAGATGAAGCAAACCCCTCAAAAAACACAAATAGCCCAACTGCTAGCACCAGGAAGGCTATGACGCACACTCAAGCATATGGAAGTAACATAGTATCGAAGAGGCCAAGGAGGAAAACAACAATGCCCAATGAAGACATTCAAAAGGATGCCAAGAAGGGAGTCACATCTAAGTCTGACGAGGAGGGGTAATAGGAGATGACGAGTGGGGCACAAACATCACAGACAAAATGAAGTACATTGTAGGTGGAGGAGATGTGAAAAAATATGAAATACACCAAGGATGGCCTAGTCATCACCCTGACAAAGGATGATGTTGAGTTCATGGAAGACAAGGTCCAAAATAGGGGGGAAGATGTGGTCCTCTCCGTAGAAGCACAGAGAGAGGAGATCATGGCCAAACTCATAGAATTCCATGATACTCTACATTAAATACAGATTCATATAGTACATCAGACCATAATGCAACAACATAAAAAGACATAACAACCCCCTGCATAGAAAGAAAAAGATGATACATTTTAGATAATGGTGTAGGGAAGTGACACATTCATGGTCACACAACAGATGGTCAAAGTTTATTAGGAGACTATGTAGAAACCCATGCAGGACATAGACCCCTTTGAGGTAGTCATGGCATAGATACCCATGAAATCACTATATGGACTCGAGTATAATGTAATGCAGGAGGTACAATATAGAGCTCGTGTGGATGCCACCAACTTGGAAGTTGGTAGGGGGAATCATAGAGATGTTACAGATCACCTGGGACTAGTTGAATTGAGAGAAGGAGGAGGAAAAATAACACCCTAACAAGCTAGAGCAGGGTTTAACAGTGGTATACAACTACATTCCAGATAGTGCACAAACATCGAATAGGGGTGAAGATGAGAAGATAAAGATAATTGTGCAGAAAATTGAGGGATATAGGCAGGAGATAGAGGAATTGAAAGAAAAAATTAATCCTACGACTCCTCCTTAGGTCCGAGAACAAAGAGAACAACAAGAAACATTCCAAACATAGGAGATGGAAAGGGAAGCCAAGGAAGTTGTAGAACTCTTTGACATAAATGCACAAATTTGGACTACGTTGGAGGAGGATGAAAAGGTCTAACTTTTTGACCAACAAGAGGATAAAATCAGCGCTGCAATGTAGGATTTGAAGCAATGATAGAAAACCATGAGAATTACTGAACGCTTGAAGGGTACGCAATAGATGAAGACCCTACAAACAAAATTGAAGACTGCGTAGATCAATAAGGAATCAAGGCAGGCTCGGTTGGAGCCCCTCTAGGAACAAGAAGCGCAAATAATTATGGAGCTAGAGAAAGAGAAGACAAGGATGACATAGACACATATGGAGAGCACAACATTGTTACAATAATAGATAACAACACAGATGGTAGAGGCGCTAACAGATAAAGCTGCGTAGGTGAAAGAAAAAGGGAAGGAACTAGCATAAAAGTTCCACAGCTTGGAGAAGGTTGTATAGGAAGCGCGCACCACCTGAGTGGCTCGGGATGAGCCACATGTCAGTGTTGGGGGCCTATTGGCACATGCCTATTTTGGAATAAATATCTATTTTTTGGTGCATTCCTAATTTTGGAAGAGAAGGTTTATTTTTGGAGCGCGCGCCTTAGGAGGCAAAAAAACAACATGCATAAAAAGAAGAAAAAGAAGCATGAAAGAGGAAAATAAACATGGCGTGCATGCATACATGCCTAACCATGTTAGGTTTAGGGTTTTTGACATGATCGTAATGACTATAAGCCAATAGAGTAGTATAAATAAAGACCTAGGAGGTCTAGGGTAGGGGTTCAGGTTCATAAGTTATTGATTGTTGTGAGTTTTGTTATGGTTATTGTGGCAGAGTGGAATAAGCTAGTGTTTGAGGGTTAGGTCACAGGATGTGGAGCCCGGTGTGATCTAGTCAGACTCCTAAAGGGTACTTACCCTCCTTTTTTATTATAATTTTGAAGATGCAATGTGCACAACATAGATTTTACAATCGAATGAATAAAAGAGAAGAAGAGCCAGATCTTTGTGGATGTAACCCCAGGAGGGGGTGAACCATGGTAAAATACTGTGTTTTATGTGTTGTGAATGATTTATTTTACTATTTTGTTAAAGAATGAATGGTTAAAACTAACTATAACAACATGCATGCATAGTTAATGATGGAAAAATCCTAGAAGTAGATGAATGATTTAATGATGATGATGCATAAGGGAAAGAATCAAAACACGGTGCCCACTCCTTCCTAGATTGCAAACACCTGAGTATTGTAGTCCACCATAAAGCTATCTTGGGTGAGACGACACTGGGCACTATGTGCACAATGTTTCCTTCTGGTTTATTAGGAGGGCCAATAGTTTTGAGGGTTTTTGTTGGAAACCTATTTGAGATCAGAACCTAGGCCAACCCAAGTAATCAACATTGTGTTAATAATAATAATAATCTATAGTCATTTTGTTTTGCTCATAAAATATGGATCAGTGGTATCAGAGCAGTCTACTCCTTGTTGTTCTTAGTGCATGTCCCTGCTGAGGTCATGGTACAAAGAGTTGGGTCTCGAGCTTGTTTCTCTTGAGGACAAAATCTCTCACACACCCAAGTGACCTTCCATGGCGGGAGAAAATAAAAATGACGGGACAAGAGATCCTTTCAAAATGTTGCTCGAGAAATCCCTCGTGCAACAAAGGAAGGAGATGATGGATAATTTTTCGAAAATCCTTCAGCGACTACCAACAACGACAAATCTCATCAAGTGGAGGCACCACCCCCTTCAAGGTACATATCAAATTTGATATTCCTATATTTGAAGGTTAGATAGATGCAAATGGTTGAATATGCTAGAAGGGTATTTTTATATCCATAACTTTTTGAATAGATAAAATATTACTTTTGCTCTCCTCAAAGTCGTTCCCCATGTCAAATATTGGTGGGAGACTTTATGTGAGCAAGAGACAACAAAGGAACCCTTGCTATTTACAGTCACACTCATCTGGGAGTCCTTCAAGGATTCTATTAAGGAACATTACTACCATGTTGAAAGTTATGATGAACTTTATACAAAATGGACCACATTGAGGCAGGAAAGGGACCAAGAAGTGCCAAAGTTAAAAGATATCTTCCATACCTTGCGCACCAAGATGGCTATCAAAGATTCTGAATGACATCTGGTGCTCAATTATCATGGTGGTATGCATAGATACATCTAGGAATAAATGGACTTTCTGGGCATCTCATCCTTGGGCATGACCTATCGATATGCCTTCAAAATCGAGTAGAAGCTTAAACAAAAGACACGACAATTTGGGTCTGGGAACCCCTCACAACAAAAGAAAGGAAATGGTAGCCCCAACCCACAAAAAAAAGGGTAGAGAAAAGATGGAAAGCCTCAGGACAACCAATTTAATTTGTAAGAAAAGAAGGACAATGGAAAGATGAAGAACGATATCAAGAAATGGTGCGACTTCCATATATAAGATCCCCTGGCATAACACTATTGATTTCCACTCAAAGAATTCATTGGTGGATGAGGTGAAAGCCTTTGAATCAGATGCAAGTTCCAATACTGAGTCAGAACCAAAAAAAGGGAGATGGATCATTGACATGGTACCCAGTGCCACAGTTTCTACTACCAAGATCCATCCCGATGAACCTGATGAGCTAGAGGAAGGCATGCACCTCTTTCATTCATAGATGTGGGTGAAAGGCACCCCGTTTCACTTCATCATTGATATAGGTAGCAAGAAGAAACTCATTTTAGCAGAGGTCATCAAGCGATTAGCCCTACGAATAAAGCCACACCTGCAACCCTACACCATTGGATGGCTCCTCCAAGGAAGTGATCTTCGCGTCAGCCAACAATGTCTCCTGTCATATGACATCAATCCCATCAAAGATGAGGTATTGTGTGATGTTTCTCCCTTTGAATTTTGTGATGTTCTTTTGGGCCAACCTTACATTTTATGGAAACATCATGTTGTATATGAGTCTAGGCCTCGCAGTGTTATTATTACTTTTAACATGAAGTTGTACATGATACCCGAGGTAGTCCCACCTAGTGCCATTTCCTTGATCTCTGCCAAGCAATGCAGGAAGGTCATCTCTCAGATAGGGAAGTTTGTCTTCTTTTTTATTCACTCTCAAAGTGAGCGAAAGATTGCAGCCACATCTAGGGCCTCTGCGATTGACCTCTCCATGCAATAGAAGAAAGTGGTTAAGGTTGTGGAAGAATACAAATACATCTTCTCCTCACCCACTAGGGTACCTCTGCATTGTCAGATCAAGCATTCCATCGATCTGACCCCTGGTGCACTGCTACCCAATGGGAAAGTCTATCTCCGCTCTTTGTTAAAAAATGAGGAGATCAAGATTCACATCAAATAACTACTCCACAAGTGGCACATCCGACCCAACTCATCACCTTGTGGAATCCCAATCATGTTGGTGCACAAGAAAGATGAAACCTGGCAACTCTACATTGATTACCGCTCCCTAAATAAAATCACAGTCAATAATCGGTACCCAATTCCCCAAATCGACGATCTCCTTGATCAACTCAAGGGAGACAAATACTTCAGTAAGATTGATCTGTATTCTGGCTACGATCAGGTCCCAATAAATTAGACATATGTATGGAAGACTACCTTCAAATCGAAGGAAGGTATTTTTGAATGGCTACTCATGCCCTTTATGTTTGAAAAATGCCCCAAAAAATTTCAAGAGGATTATGGATGCAGTCCTTCACCAATTATTTTGTATTGGTGTATCTAGATGACATCCTCATATACAACAAGACTTGGGTAGAGCACTTACAACATATTCAGTAGGTTCTGCACACTCTTCAACAACACAAGCTATATGCCAACTTGGAAAAATTCTCCTTCGGCATGGACAAGTTCCAATACCTACGCTGCATTGTTGATGAGAATGGTGTGTATGTGGATCCATCCAATATCTAGGACATTTGTGACTTGCCAACCCTAACCACACTTAATGAGCTTCGAAGCTTCTTAGGCCTTGACAATTTCTATCGTAGGTTCATGTTGGGATTCTCCCATATTGCATGGGTCCTCAACCAAGTAACCAGGGGTGGTGGTAAGGCTAAGTTTTTTTGGGGCTTGTCCCAAAACAAGCGTTTGATGATTTGAAGTAGCGCTTGTGCTCAACTCCTGTGCTTTCATTACCTGACCTGCAACAACCCTTTGAGATCAAGACATATGCTTCTACCTATGATGTGTTGGATTAATCAGAGGGGGGGTGAATCAATAATAGAGAAATTTAATCCTTTTTCACCATAAAATGCAAGTGTTATATCAATGTAACATTATCATACAATAGTTGCAGAGTAAATAAACAATGAACAAATGAGCAATCACACACATACACAATACACCAATGTTTTATGTGGAAACCCAAAGTGGGAGAAAACCAGATAATGCTTTTTCTTAAATGTCTTTAAGAATTATATTCATTGGAAGCACCAACTTCCTTTGTTTTCCAACTGCAACTGGAAGGAGGTTCCAACCTCCTAGTTTCTTAGGATACAACCCGAGGGAAGCTCCAACTCCCCAATTCTCTAGCTACAACCAAAAGGAGGCTACACCCCCATATGTTCTTTGGCTACAACCACATTTCCTTTCCCCGTCCAATCGCCCTGATGTATAAATAGAATGATGGAACCATTGTCACACTATCACTGTGAGATATACTGCTGTAAACCTGTACCAATAAATCTACACCAAACAACCTGAACCATGTATCAACCATACATCAACCTGTAATCAATCTGTACCATAAACAAGTGCATCAACCATGCACCAACCTATACCAAAAAACTTGTACTATAAACAAGTTCATCAAACATGCACCAACATGTACCAACCATGCACCAAACCTGTATGAATAACCTGTCACAACAACCTATCACAAAAACTTATCTCATCAATCTTATCAACCAAAACATATCTACTCACCAAGATCAATCATCAAGACAAATCTCAAATATGTGCATCATCCAAGCATAATACAATAACTCATAATCAACACCAAGATTAATATGTGCTTCTAATAATATACCAATACTGGTATGCTACATCATCCATAAACCATGTGTCAACAATAATACTAACAAGTGCCTCCAACCATGTACCAAGTATGTACCAATCATGTAACAACTACTCATCAACTATGACTCATCAAGATGTACCAACATCATCAACTATACACCTCATGTATGTGCCAACTCATCAACTACTTGTCTCAACCATGCACCCAACATGTACCTCAACCAAAATCCCTCATCAATTTCATCATCCAAATCTTATTTGTAACTTTGTAATAGACTTGGTGTATATGATCACATACCTGCAAACCTTCCTTAACTTTAACAACAAGAGACTATCATTTTCATC
>JASDQU011175767.1:3579-14642 GCA_032191745.1 Picea mariana
CTTTATTTTCCTCTCTCTCCTTCTCTCTCTACCCCCTCCTTCTCTCTCTCTAGATCTCACTTGTTAAAATATTTGATGTGCTCATTTTACCATAGAAAATATCACTATTGTCACCCAACCATAGGCACGTAACCACCCCCGATCACCATAACCTTTGCTAGATAGAATGATTCTAGAAGCAACATTATAACTAATAGATAAACCCTAGCTACTAATTGCAACAACAACTCAAGACAAGTAGAGCGCTCCTTCTCCAAGGATAGCGCACAAGAGATTCTCCATATCCACATAACAAATAGCATACACAATTGCATCAGCTGCAGCTGCACTACTCTCTCAAACTTGCTCCATACTTAGAAATAATGTCACCAAGAGTTTCACCAAGCACCACCAAGAACCACCCTAGAAGATGTGCCTTCCTTGTATTCCATTGCATCTTCAAACTTGCACTCAACTGGTTGAGAGAGTGAGTGTGTTGAGTGAACAAATGAGCCAAGACATCCTCTATTTATATTAATCTGTCCATTGACTTTTCTAGTTGGGTCAGCCTGACTTTCTGGTAATTATATTCTAATATTATTTGTTATGCTAGGTACTTGTCTTCCAGGGTTTTTACACATATGTTTAGGGTTTCTCTTGCTTCCAGAATATTCTATTCTAGCCAAAGGTTACACATGGAGGTTAATACCTCCTGTAGCTACCGTAACATCAACACTCCCTCCTAGCTAGGGAGGTATTAACGATAATTGTCTTGAGCACAAACAGACCATTTTGTTGGTAGCATCATCATAGCCACACAGGCTATCTCATGATCACGTAGATCAACTCATGAGCAACATCACCACTATCAGTATCATCTGATAGCATCAATTGCATCATCTCTCGAGGCCATACTCCATCTAAGTAATCAGGTATGATGTTGAATAAGTTACTCACTCAACAGAGTGATACAAGGACCATTCTTCTAATCCAGACATACGTCCTAGAAGAATGACTATCCCAACAGATGTTGAATGTCCTCGATGGCTCCAAGAACCATCCTCTCCATTGCATCATCTTTAAGTTGTATGATTATATATGAGCTATACTAGCATGATGCTCTACATCATATATAAGTTGTATTCCATATCTAAGTTGTACTCGCATGATGTAGATCAGTGCCTCACTATGTTATCTCTAAGTCGTACTAGCATGGCATATCCAACATGATGTCAATCCATCATATCTAAGTTGTATGCCACATCTATCTTGTAATTGCATGATCATATCTAGCATGACATGATCCCCCTACATCATCTCTAAGTTGTATGGTCATCTCTAAGTCATACTAGCATGACATATCTAGCATGATGTAAATACATCATATCTAAGTTGTATGTCATATCTAAGATATACTTACATGGCCATATCTAGCATGATGTGGCTCACTGACATCGTCTCTAAGATGTAATAGCATGAACATAACTAGCATGATGTCAATACATCATATCTAAGTTGTATGTCCACATCTAAGGTGTACTATCACAATGCACCTCAGGCCATTGTATCATCCACAACTCCAACCATTTGTATCATATCTAAGTTGTAATAGCTTGATCATAACTAGCATTATGCAAGCATCATCTCTAAGTTGTATGACCATCTCTAAGTTGTACTAGCGTGATACATATTTACAGCTCACTAAAAGCCCATGATGCCACATATCAATGCTCCCTCCCAACCGAGGAATTCATCTCCTCCCTTTCAACCAAGGGAGAAATCTCCACGATCCCCAAATGTTCCCTCAAGTATGAAAAATTTATCTTGGACAAGAGATTCATCAAAATATCTACAGTATGCTCATTACTGGAGATATACTAGAGAATCACTTCTCCCCTCTTGACTTTATCATGGAGAAAATATTACTTGATCTCAATGTGCTTCGACCTGTCATGGAACATCGTGTTCTCTGAGAGCTTCACACAGATCTAATTATCACAATATATCACAATCGAATCCAGCACCTGATCAAACAGTCTAGAAACCAGCTTACGGAGCCACACTGCTTATGTACAAGCATCACAAGTTGCAATATACTTTGCTTCTACAGTGCTAAGTTCAACAGACTTATGTTTTCTGCTAGCCCGTGATATCATAGCAAATCCCATACTGAAACACATACCAGAAGTACCATTTCTATCATTTTCACTCCCTGCCCAATATGAATCAGTAAATCCATGTAGTTGTACATCATTGTTTGAGTCATATCTCAAACCATAATTTATCGTCCCATGAAGATATCTCAAGATATGATTTGCATCTATCCAATTCTCTTTGTTAGGTTCCACCTGGAACTAGCTCAACGTGTTCACAGCAAAGAAAATGTACAACTGGGTATTCACCAAATACATCAATGAGCCAATCAATTGTTGGTACAGGGACGAGTCTACTGGATCATAATCAGAGTCTCTCAACTTCCTCAGATCTATTACCATGGGATTTTCTATGGATTTGCAATCCATCATCCCAAAATTTTGAAGGATCTTTACAACATACTTCCCTTGTCCTAGGAAGACTTCACCACGCTTCTTCCATACTTCTAGTCCCAAGTAGTAGTATATGATACCAATATCCTTCATATCAATTTTTTAGGCTAGATCCTTCTTACAATTAATAATGAGAGGCTATGCACCTGTCAGGAATATAGCAGTAGAATCACAGGTGCATCATTCACAACCTTGTAATAGAGGTTTGGATCGGCATGACTCTTGGAAAATCCAAGTCTCTTCAAGTAACTATCATTTCGTGCACACCAAGCTCTTGGAGCTTGCTTGAGTCCATACAAGGCCTTCTTCATGTTGATATTTTGGTAGCTGTAGGAGGTATTAACCTCCACATGTAACCTTGACAAGACTAGAATATTCTGGGAAGCAAGAGAAACCCTAAAATCCTTGGACATAACCCTAGACGACAATTCAACTAAAGAGAATAATTAATATTGAGTTTCTAGCCTCCAGAAATAGAAGTCGTCCCAGATAGCTAAGAAAGAGAAGTATAAATACAGGATGCTAGAGCTCATTTAGACACACATAGCTCGCAACTGCATAAATTTAGTAAGTGTGCAAGTTTGGAGAGTAGTTGCAGCTGCAGCTACTTTAACTTGCATTTTCGGTTTTAGGCTTGGACTCTCTCTTGGTTATGGTTTGGAATTTCTTCTTGGTATGCTAGCTCTATAGAGTGATACACTACCTTGATTGGCTATTAGGACTAGGTTTTTCTTCTGGAATTATTCTCTGTCAAGTTTAAGGTGATCGGGGGTGGCTTCGGCCTATGGTTGGGTGACAATATTTTTATATTGTCTATGGTGAAATGAGCACACCTACTTTTGTAACAGGTTATGGGCCACACTATCTTCAAATAGTATAACCACTAGAAGATAGATTAGGAGGATTTCATTAGTTACAGTTGCAGCTACAGTCAAAGTTTTTGTTGCAGCAACGAAACCCTAACCCTCTTGTTGAGGCAACTTAAGTGAATATATTGACCTAATTTTTTGATATCCTAGTGTGCCCTAACCTAGCGTACATTTTGGTACTCTCAGAAAGCTAAGACATCAAGTTTGAGTTTTTGGTCAAAGTAAAAGGTTGACCAAGTCAAAGTAGTCATGAATTATTTTATGAAGTCAGAAAACAAGTTAGAAGGGGCTTCTAAATTCAGAGCATGGAAGAGAAGGATTGAACTCATCCTTGCCAAGAATAAAGTATTGGATATCGTGAAAGGCAAGATCATGGAACCACAAGTTGAAGCAGGAAAAGAGAAGGAACCTCAGAACGTTGCAGTTATGGAAACGTTCAAGGAAAATGACATCAACGCTATGAGTATCATAGTGGACTCTGTAAAATACCACTTGATACCCTAAATCTCTCATCTTGACTCATTTAAGAAGATGTACGATGCCCTAACTAACCTCTTCTCAGTCAGAAACATTGGACAAGTAATGAGTCTAAAGAATGAGCTCCATGACATGAAAATGAATGATGATGATAGCATAACATCATACCTTGTGAGAATTTATCAGTTAAGAGATCAACTACAATATATTGAAGAAATCATTTCAGAGAAGGAACTGGTAAATATAGTACTCAATGGCCTTCTCAAGACATGGGATGCATTTGTCGCAAGCCTGAACACAAGAAAGGAGTATCCCACACTTGAAGAGATTTGGACTTGTTGTGCACAAGAAGAATCAAGGATTAATGCAAAAGAGAAATCCCAAAAAAAATATGATGATCAGGCCTTCACAGCAAAATTCAAGAATTCCAGGAATAAGAGGAAGTTTGGCTTAAGGAAGAAACAAAATCAAGAAAATGATATGTCAAAAATACAATGCTTCAATTGTCAAAGATATGGTCACTACAAGAACCATTGTTCTGAGTTAAAGAAAAGGAAGGAAACACATGAAGCAACAGTTGCCAAATAAAAGGAACCCTCGAAAAAAGTTAAGCAGGATGAAGCAAACTTCTTCTTCTATGTCAAGGTAACAATATTCTTCAAAGTTCGTGTACATACCATGTTTACATAGTTCATGTACATATCATGTATATCTATTTCTTAGAATATAAGATGTTCAAGGGAAACAATACCTATGGAAGAATAAAAAGATAAGGATTGCTATCACGATGACTACAAGTCAAGCAATACACATGAAAAGATGAAGTATGTTGACAATCTTTGGTAACAATTCCTGTGGAATCTATTGTATAATTAACAACTGCCAGATAAACCAAAATTAGAATCAAACTTGAAGAGACCTAGAAGAAGTCAAAACAGAAAGAAGTCAGCAATCAAGAGGAAATTAGAAAAAAAACTTGTGACACTTTGCAAAAGGAAATAAGGATGCAGACAAAAGTGTCGACTCTCTTAGACAGAGGGAGTTGATTACAAAAATCCAAAATAAGAGAATGCATTCATGTATGAAGAGGGAGATAATCCTAAATGATATGATCCATTGAGGATTATGAAGTATACGTCCATGTTCCCATTGAAAGTAGCATTCATGATAAGCAACATGTGTTCAGAAGAAGTCTTCTTCGAAAAGAAGCCTTAAAGTATCCTTGGTTTTCCATCTACATCCATGATCCTATGATGAAAGGAAAAGTTGGAATATTCAAAGCATGGAATCTATAGAAGACTCCATGGAACCAAGAGCTAAGGAGAAACATGAGGAATATCATGAAGATTCCAAGAAAGAAAGAAGATCTAGAACAACTAGTTATTATGTCGAGAATCACAAGACTATCATCTTGGTTTAAACCCACTAGAAGCAATCAACTAGAAGAAATGGAAGTTATGATAGAGAACAATGTATGTATTAAAATGTGAAAAATACTTATGAATGGAAGCATTGTGAGATTCATAGGTTCTTCCAGAAGGAGGGGGAATACTATGACGACAGCTCATCCCAATAAACCAGATATACCTCTTGCAGTATCCATGGATTGGAATTTACATGTAAAAGACTGTTCTTCCCAAATAAAAGAAAGAAGCTTATACCAGAAAGAGACCCATGTATGCAAATATAAGAAGACCTTATATGGAGAGTATCTTATATATACAACAAAAGCATGGTGAAAACCTTCTATGATAGAAATAGCGTATCGGAATGGTTACTCTAAAGTCTGGGATGACGGATTGTTAATCCATGACAAACTCTCATGATGATAGAAGTGTTACTTGGATATGTTTCAGTTTGATCTTTTCCACGATGTCATGAGCTAACAGGAAACAGAAGTACTAAATTCAGCCATGATATATTGTAATGATCAGATCTATGTGAATCCTTCAGGGAAAACTAGTGTTCCATGACAGACTGAACTACATTGAGATCAAGCATTATATTCTTCATGATAAATTCCAGAAGAGAGAAGTGGTTCTCCAGCATATCTCCACCAATGAGCAGATAGAAGATACTTTGGTAAAGCCTCTATCCAAGATGAAAAGTTTGCGTACTTAAGAAACAAGTTGGGGCTTGTGGAGACAACTTCCTTATTGAAAAAGGAAGAAATTAGTCCCAGGTTGGGAGGGAGCACTGATATGTTATTGATTTATGGACAGACATTTTTCAGTTCGAAAAATGGTCCAGGATGAGTAGTTCCTTTCCAGTTTGAAAAATGGTCCAGGATGAGTAGTTCCTTTCCAGTTCGGAAAATGGTTTGATATTTTTGACAGACGGGCATTTTCCAGTTCGGAAAATGGTCTAGGTCGAACACTCATTTTTGTAATGAAAATGGTCTGGTAGATTGTTGATGTATCATAGACAGTGATTCCCCTTGTGGCTAGTGTGGGGGAATGGTCTAGGACAATCATTCTTTTTGGAAGTCACTCTGAGTAGTGGCCAAGTAGAATGGTCTGCCTCGTCGATCAATCATTCTTTTGAAGTTTACAGTTGTGAGCAGTTTCGAAGAATGGTCTGTTTTGGAGGTTGGTGCAGGAGATTCATTTCCATTAGGAAATGGTCTGGAAAATCATTCCCTAGGGCAGACTCATTCTCTCCAGGTTTCACTATGATTAGTGCTGAAGGAATGGCCCAGTTAGGTGAATGGTCCAGGTTCAGCAATCAGGGACAGGAATTCCCTAGGGCAGACTCATTCTTTCCAGGTTGCATTATGATTAGTTTCGGAGGAATGGCCTAGTTAGGTGAATGGTCCAATCTTAGAAATCAGGGATAGTTATTCTTCTATGCTTGAGAATAATAGTCCATATAGCCCATGGTTGATGTTTTACCTTCTGAAGGAAGATTCTCTTCCAAATCTCACAGATGTGAGTAGAATAATGGCCCAGATGACTCATTTTATATCATGATATTGTTTTATACAAGTTGATATCAGATGATATGATTGTTGTGGAGACTGTATGTCTCTAGACAGTAGATGTATGGTATTGTGGTGGATGTGTTCCACTAGTTGTGACTATGTGTCACTGACTAAGTAGTCATGTGTTATTTGGTGTGGTTGTGTACCACTGGATAGTAGTTGTGTACTACTATGGGTAGACACAGTTGTGTTCTATTGAATGGCATTGTTCTGATTTCCATAAATACTATCAGTAGTGTTAGAAATGATTACCATTCTTCTAATATGGACATATGTCCTAGAAGAATAACTGTCACTATTAGTATCATATGATATAATCAACTACATCATAATCAACTACATCAACTCAGATGGAGTATGTCCTAGAGAGATGATGTAGTTGATTATATCATATGATACTAATAGTGATGATGGTTCTTGTGATTTGATCAAGAGATATCTTGTGTGGCTATGATGATGCTACCAGTTGAATGATTTGTTTGTTCTCAAGATCATTTCCTTTAATGCCTCCCTATCTAGGAGGGAGTGTTGATATTTTGGTAGTTGTGGGAGGTATTAACCTCCACGTGTAACCTTGAAAAGACTAGAATAGTTTGGGAAGTAAGAGAAACCCTAAAAGCCTTGGGCATAACCCTGGAAGAAAAGTCGACTAAAGAGAATAATTAATATTGAGTTTCTAGCCTCCAGAAAGAGAAGTCGGTCCAAACAGCTAAGAATGAGAAGTATAAATACATGATTCCAGAGCTGATTTGGACATACACATCTCGCAACTGCAGAAATTTAGTAAGTGCACAAGTTTGGAGAGTAGCTACAGTTGTAGCTACTGCAACTTGTATTTTTGGTTTTAGGCTTGGAATCTCTCTTGGTTATGGTTTGGACTTTCTGCTTGGTACGCTAGCTCTGCATAGTGATATGCTACCTTGATTGGCTATTAGGCCTAGGGTTTGCTTCCAGAATTATTCTTTGTCAAGGTTAAGGTGATTGAGGTGGCTTCGGCCTATGGTTGGGTAACAATATTGTTATATTGTTTATGGTGAAACGAGCACACCTACTTTTATAACACTTCATACATGGGTTTCTCTCAGGTGTACCTCAAAACCTTGAGGTTGCTCTATGTATACTTATTCCTCAATTACTCCATTGAGAAAAGTGGTCTTTACATCCATCTGATGTAAAATACAACCCATGGATGTAGTAAGAGATATGATCGCTCTAATAGAGGTATATCTAGAAACTGGAGAAAATGTCTCATCATAGTCTTCTCCCTCCTGCTGGGAGAACCCTCTAGCCACGAATCTTGCCTTGTATTTATCGATACTCCCATATACTACATGATTTATCTTGTAAATCTATTTATAGACTTTCCTTCGGGTCCAGGCACAATTTCCCATCCATCATTTTTCATGATGGATTGATATTCTTCCATCATAGTTGATCCAGATTTAGGAGCAGAATGAACAAATTAACTGACTGAATACAATAAACACAGAGATATGAATAACAACACAGATATCCAGTGAACAATATATTCTATTGAATAAATGAAATAGGTTGAAACTGTAAAACTGCAGAACTGAAACACTTGCTTGAATGGTGGTAGCTATCTCTGAGAAGATATGTCGTTGCTACGCACATCCATCTGAGAAGAATGATTAGAATGAGGCTCCAGAGGCATTTTTTATATTAATCATGAATTACAAAACCCTAGACATCCAAAAACCTAACCCTAGGAGGTGAAACGCCAAAATTCATGTGGGCCCCTATGGGTAAGTTGGTACATCAACTTCCTAGGGTTGTAACATTTGCATACGACCTTCGTTTTAGGCATGTGATAGCCCATCGGAAAGGTATTTCAGAGAGCTACACAATACATCATCAAAAACTGACTTCATCTACAACTTGACTATGGTGAAACAAAAAAATAATGTTTAGGGCCCCAAAACATCCCTAGAAGTACAACAAGATGTGTTGACATGAAAACATACAAAATAAGCCAGTTGGATTAGGTGAGAGGCCACCAGTATCCACCTGGAATATGTGTAGGGACTTTGACAGCCTCATAAGTGTAAAACCCACAATTACAAAGAAGTACAAAAGAACGTGTTGAACCAAAAACGGACAAGAGGAATCAGTTGGAATTGGTGGGTGGCCACCAATATCCACTTGGATCAATCCTCCCCCCTTAGGAAGCAATGGTCTTCATTGCGTTGAGTTCCCCAGTCAAGTGAGGAAACTTCTGTTGGATTTGGCCCCGGGTGAGCCACTTGCCTTGGTGTAGTAGTTTCCCTGCCTTAACAACCCGATAAAGTTGGATCCTCTGTTGGTGAGTTCCCTTGACCTGTGTGTCCACTATTTGATTAGTTGATGATTGTTCCATGCAGTCAGGGTTGAGATTTTTTGGTGTCAGTTGTTCTGCGATCTCAGAGGTGTCCAATAATGGTGGAAAATATGGTTGAAGGAGGTCCACATTGAACACTGGGTGTATGCCAAGGAAGGATGGAGTGTTGAGATCAAAATAATTGCTACCCACAACCTTGGTGATAGTATAAGGCCCATAGCAAAGTGGGCGGAGATTATGATGGGGCCCTGTCAGACTCTCCTTCTGCAAATGTAACCAGACTTTGTCTCCAACCTGAAACTAGCACAGTACCCTATGTTGATCATGGAGGTTCTTGTACTTAGCATTAGATTTCTACAAAATCTCTTGGCCCTGTTGGCGAATGTGTTGAATCCGCTCAATGAATCTAGTGGATTTTTCGGTCTCAGATTGAACATGGGAAGAGTATGTTTGTTTGGTGGCAAGCGGTAGTTCAACATCAATGGGACCCAAGGGTTGGAATCCAAGCCCCACCTGAAATGGGAAATGGTCGGTGGAGAGCCTTGTTGTAAATGTGTTGAACATAGGGGAGACTCTCATCCCATGTACATCAATGCTTAGAGTTGTACATGTGCAGGATGCGCAAAAAACTCTGATTGACGACCTGTGTTTGGTCATCTATTTGGGGGTGGAAAGCAGTGGATTTAGTGAGCTTGGTGTCCAACAGTGACCAGAGACTCAACCAAAATGTGTTGAGGAACCTGATGTCCTGGTCGGAGATGATGGTCTGTGGTATCCCAAAATGGACCCACACTCATTCGAAGAAGAGATTGGAAATATATGTTGTTGTGATATTCTTCTTGTATGGTATGAAGATAGCCATCTTCGAAAACCGATCAACGACCACAAATACGCAGTCATTGCCTTGCTTGGTGGACGGAAGTCCAGACATGTAATCCATTGATATGGATTCCCAAGGATTTTTGGGAGTAGGAAGAGGGGTGTATAATCCTTGCTTCTTGATGGCTGGCTTGGAAATGGAATAGGCAGTGCAACATATGATATACTTGTTGATTTCATGTCGAAGTTTTGGCCAATAAAAATGTTTTTGAATAACACCCACAGTTTTCTCCACACCAAAATGTCATGCCATCCTATTATAGTGGGCTTACAAAATCAGCTTTACGTGCTCGCTTGTAGGAACACAGAGATGGTCGAGATGGCATAATAGTTCATCCTGGATGTGAAAATCAATGACAGTCATGCTTGTACCCAATATTTTATAGGTGGTGGCGAAGTCTGAATCTTTCTTATAAATTTGCGGCCATTCAGATGCCTCATGTTCATGGGAATGGAGCACAGTGGTGAGTGTAGTCAGAGGAGTTCGATTGAGGCAGTCAGGGACATGATTTGAGATCCATGTCTTATACTTGATGTTGAGAGTCTCCATATCCACATAACAAGTACCATACACAACTGCAGCAGCTGCAGCTGCACTACTCTCTCAAACTTGCACCATACTTAGTAACAATATCGCCAAGAGTATGACCAAGAATATTACCAAGAGTATCACAAAGAATATCACCAAGAGTTTCACCAAGAACCACCCTAGAAGATGTCCCTTCCTTGTATGCCACTGCAGCTCCAAACTTGCACTAAACTGGCTGAGAGAATGAGTGTGTTGAGTGAACAAATGAGCCAAGACGTTCTCTATTTATATTAATCTTTCCATTGAATTTTCTAGCTGGGCCAACCTAACTTTCTGGTAATTATATTCTAATATTATTTATTCTACTAGGTTGACTTGTCTTCTAGGGTTTTTACAAATTTGTTTAGGGTTTCTCTTGCTTTTGGAATATTTTTTTCTAGCCAAAAGTTACACTTGGAGGTTAATA
>JASDQU011175767.1:37842-50018 GCA_032191745.1 Picea mariana
TCGTCAAAATCACATGGGGATCGCACACGACCTAGGCCACATCAACCCTTATCATGGCTACATTTTTTGGTGTCTCTTCCCAGGGACGGGTTTCGAACTTGGCTAGTCATGCAGAATGAGGCCCATCGAAACCAATCGAACTATCGAAATTTGAATTTTTAAAAGTTGAAGGACATAGGGTTGGGATTTGATCCACTTATGTGTGCATGGGTCACGAGACTATTTTTAATATAATCTATCTATGTGCAGTAATTGTTTTAAACAAAAAGGTTTAAAAAACAAACAAACAAACAAAAATTTAAAAATCCAAAACATTAGTGCATAATGAATTAAAAAAGAAAAACATTTAAATTATTAAATTAAACAAATATTTAAAAATATATATATAAACTTAGAAACAAAATTTTAAAATAAAAAACAAAAAAATAAAACTTGAAAACAAAATTTTAAATAAAAGATGGAAAGTACATTAAAATAAAATAAAAGTAGGATACTCCCTAAGCGGGAGAATGGAAATGTTGAATTATGAGGGAAGTATTCATATTAATGTTGTTAATTGGAATCATAAAAATATTGCAATTAAAATGGTTTTATGTGAAGTTGTTTCATTATTTTGATGATGAACTATTACAATAACTCTCAAATTGTTGAGGTCTGGTATTGCTTAGGGTTTATCAATTTAGGGTTTAACAGTTGTGGGTTCAGCAACAGCCATCATGGTAACCAAAGGGGGAGGGAGTGGAACCCCCTCCTACAAGCAGGTAGTGGTGGACAGAGGGAAAGGTCCACGTGGTGTCGGTTTCAAGGAACCTCTGACAGGCACCTCGGGACCAGGATCGGAAAAGAATCAAGAGGAAACCAAGGAAATAATGATCATGTGGGAGAAGAGGCCAGAGAAGCCCAGAACAGTACGCAAGAAATGGTGAACCCTAGTGGGGTAACTGGGCGCAACCTGTGTAAACCTAAAACAACATTGATCCCCAAATTTATACTGGAAGACCCCCAGACGCAACTCTTCTGGGATCAGATGAAGACACATGCACTGATCTGCAAGTTCATGGGCATGTGGCCCATAGAAAAAATGTTGTGCAGCTGGATAAAATACCAATGGAAGCTGAGTGGAGAAGTTGAACTCCACCTGGGATCGAAAGGATTCTTCACAGCAGTCTTTATGAACCTGGAGGACAATGATAAAGTCTTTGAGGGGGGGGGGGCATATTTCCATGCCTCAGCGTGGTTGTACATGCATCCATGGAAGGAAAACTTCTCCCCAAAGAAAGAAACCTTCAAAAATTTCCCAATCTGGCTCAGGTTTTACTCCTTACCGCTATATTACTGGCTGTAGTCCACCTTCGAAGCAATAGGGAACAAGCTTGGAAAATATGTCAAGACATCGAAAGCAACAGTAAAAGGAAGATACACATCATATGCAAGGATCTGCATAGAGATGGATGTTTCAAGGACTCTCCTAGAAGCCATAAGCCTGGAGTTTAGGGATGGGGAATGGGTAAAAAGTATAGACTATGAGTAGATCCCATTTCGGTGTAGAATATGTCATGAACATGGACACCTAATAAGAGAATGTCCTCTCAATAAAAAACAACAACCGAAAAACACCAAACTACAGCAGGAGGGGGATGGTTTTGTGAAGCCAAATCACAAAAGAAGAGGAAACAAAAGACAAGGCAAGGCCCCAACAGGAAGCAACCTGGAAGCCAGGATTAGAATAGAAGGAAGAGGCAGGCCCAACCAAGGGGAAGAAAGAGGAAAGAAAAAAACAAAAGATAGGGAAACAAGTGGACAAGAAACTCATGAGAACACAGAAAACCCAAGCGACAAGGGAGAACAGGGAGGAAGCACAAGTCCTATGGAAGGAGGAAATGAAGACGCCAACACCCCGATGTAGGAGGTAGACGGAGATGCATAGATGATAGCAAGCGAGGTAGGAACAGAAGACCCAGACCTCAGAGACATTGTGGAAAGGGAAGGAATAGACCTCCCGGACATACTAGAGCAATGGAAAAGGCAGGGAGTTGACAATGTGCCAGCAGAGCAACTAGATCGCATTCAATATCCCTTCCTCCTAAGGGAGGAATAAAAATCCAAACATACCAAGAGCATGCATGGTGAGATAGGACACCTAGGAATCAAAACAGGTGATGGATAGCAACATCACTCACCCAAGCAGGCAAGGCGGAAGAAAGGCAAGAAATCAAACAGTGTTTCCCTACAAGAACTAGGAGCCCTCTTAATAAACTCATGTAAGATTAAAAAGCTCTTCCCCAACTTTCCCTCACATGTTTAAATGAATATTATTACTTGGAATATAAGAGGCCTAAACAGCCCAAGAAAGCAACGAATCCTTAAAAATAGACCGAGGAAGGAACAACCTGACATCTATTTCACTCAAGAGACAAAATGCACACTGGAAAGAATGGAAATAATAAGTAAAAACCAATGGAGTAAGTACAAGATGTTGGTTGTCAAAAGCCAATAGTCAGCGGGAGGTATTCTCACCTTGTGGAACCCACAATCGGTGAACCTACTTATAGCAGAAGCCACGAGACATACTCTTTCTATTAACATGCAAATTACAGGGAACGCGATGGAAATTCTATGCATGAATGTGTATGGCCCCCAGGTGATGGAGGAAAAAACGAGAATTCTCCTAGACCTAGAGAATATAAAATATCGAACCAGCAACCTCCACTGGATCCTGGCTGGGGACTTCAACATTATCACTACTCTTGCGGAGAAAAAAGGGGGCACCAGGAGACTGGACAAAGATGTGGAATAATTCTCAGCTTTCATAAACACAATGGCGCTTGTGGACATCAGGACCATTAATGGACAGTTCACCTGGAAAAACAAACGACTAGATCACCATCAAATAGCTACAAGGCTAGACAGATTCTTGGTGTCGGAATCCATCATTTTGCAAGGACTAGCTTTGGACTGTAGCATCCTCCCCTATGGGAGATCAGACCATTGGCTGGTTCAATTGGAAGCAAATTTTCAAACCACACCAAAGAACAGACCATTTAGATTTGAGAAATTTTGGATAGATCATCCCACCTTCAAGGAGAACATCAACTAATGGTGGCAGGAGGAACTACCGGACCATGGGACAAGGATGTTCAAACTATACAAGAAACTCAAGTACATCAAACAAAAACTTAAGGAGTGGAATAGGGAAGTCTTTGGAAACATAAACCAAGGGAAAAAAAGTATCGAGGACAGGATGAGGAAGCTCCAGGAACTTTGCATCGAGGAGGGATACACAGAGGAGCGAAAAAAAGAAGAGATCCAAATGACCCGGGAATGGGAAGCAAGATGCAAGCAGGAAGAAAATTTGTGGCGCCAAAAGTACAGAATAAGGTGGCTAAAGGAAGGGGAGAGGAACACCAAGTTTTTTCATAGAACAACTATTGCAAGAAGATCTCATAACAAAATATTGAATATTAAGGATTAGGACGGGATCGAAAGAGAATCCCACTAGGACATTGAAAATACACTGGTCAATCACTTTCAGAGGATATCCAAAGATCCCAACCAACACAGATCCGTATCCATACAAAGGATAACTCAACACATCCCCAAATTGGTCATAAAGGATCGAAATGTTAGACTAAGCAAACCCATCGCAAAGGAAGAAATCGACCAAGTGGTCCAGGAGATGCCCAATCGTAAGGCCCTAGGTCCAGATAGCTTCACAGTGGAATTATTCAAAGCCTGCTGGGAGGTGGTTAAGTATGATATTTATGGGGTTGTGGAGGACTCCAGACGCTTGACCTCCATCTTGAAAGCTTTAAATGCCACAATTATCACTCTAATCACAAAAGAAAACAAAGCCAGAACCCAAGACCACTATAGGCCTATAGCTTTGTGCAATGTAGTCTACAAGATAATTTCCAAAGTCATAGCCAATAGATTGAAACCACTCCTTCCCACATTGATTTCACAGGAACAAGAGGGCTATGTGGAAGGAAGACAAATCCTCGACAATGTCATCCAAGCCCATGAGATAATTCACGTGCTGAAAATCCAAAGGAGAGGGGGGGTGATAATCCAATTTGACCTGGCGAAGGCCTATGACAAAATAAGTTGGCACTACATGGCCAAGACGCTGGAAGCTTTTGGTTTCGACCAACACTGGATCAACTGGATCGTCACTCTAGTCTCAACAACAAGTTTCTCGTTGTTAATAAATGGAGCCCCATCCAAACCTTTTTGTCCATCTTGAGGCATCACACAAGGGGATCCACTATCCCCCTCCCTATTCATACTAATGATGGAAGGGCTAAGAATAAGTATAAAAAGTGCAACTACAGCTGGTGAAATAAAAGGCCTCAAATTGTTTGAAAATTGTCCAACCTCCACACACCAACAGTTCATTGATGACACCCTGCTCCATGGCACACCAATGGTAAAGGAAGCAAAGGCTTATAAAAAAATCTTAGAATACTTTGGGGAAGCCTCGGGGGAGGAAATAAATGACTCCAAGTCCATGATATATTTTTCAACACTAATCTGGTAATACAAAGAAACTTGGCCAACATTATGGGGTTTGAACGTAAAACGCTCCCAACGAAATACTTGGGAATCCCCCTGACGAAGAGAGCTTGAAAAAATGCTTCGTGGGAAGGAGTTATCAGCAAACTGCATGAGAGGGTAAAAAATTGGACATATAGATCTCTAAACCTGGCCAGAAGGCTTATCCTCACCAAAACAGTTCTACAAGCAATTATGGCGTTTATGATGTCAGTATTTCCATCCCCCAAAGGAATACTACAAAAGATAAGAGCCATCCAAAGAGATTTCCTATGGCGAGGCACAGAAAACAAAAAGAAATGGGCCCTGGTGGCATGGGACAAGGTATGCAAACCAAAAAGAAAAGGTGTCCTAGGGTTGCAAGACCCACAGGTAACCAACGAGGCCTATGGGGCAAAGCTCTAGTGGAGATGGGTAAAAGACAAATCAGTGTCATGGGTGAACCTCTAGAAGGCCAAGTATGCCCTGAACATCAACGGCCAAGAGCGAATTCAGTTCATGGGCACAAGGGAGGGATCAACCATCTGGAATCTTGCCTGGCAAAATAAGAACTGGATCTAGAATCATAGCTTCTGGGAAGTCAGAAATGGTAGAACAACAAGGTTCTGGGAGGACGCATGGCAACAGGAACCCATAATGGAAACTCAGGACAGAGAGGAGCTCCAACAGGACATGATTGGGAAAGGAAAAACAAAAATCCATCAATACTAGAAGCACAGGGATGGCAATGCCAGATGGAGGGTCTGGGACAAGCTTAATCCACAAAATAGAGCCCAGATCGAAACAATAACGAAAGAGGCGGAGGAGGAATTGAAGAAAAGAAAAATTGGGGTCTTGGAAGAAGATGATCAATTGAGGTGGGGTAGGAAAAATGGGAGCGAATTCAACTTAAAAGAAGCACGGTATTACATTGTGGGCCAGGACCAAGAAAATCCGAAGCAATAGTGGGAAAAGATCTGGAAAAGTCCCCAATGGTCAAAAATCAAAATGTTTGAATGGCTAGTACTACACAACTGAATTCTAACCTGGGAGAACCTCATGAAAAGGGGTTTCGTAGGCCCCTATCGTTTCCATCTCTATCAGGTCCAGAAGGAAGCAATTGATCATCTCCTCGACAATTGCAGTTACACAGCCGAAATTTGGGATTGGGTGGCATGCATTTACCGCTAATCCAATAGGGTCTGAGGGAACATCAGCGCAACCATAAAAAACTGGAATGAAAGTTACAGTGAAAATGAAATGGTGAATCTTTGTTGGAACCTAACACCAGGGATGATCATCTAGGCAATCTGGAAAGAAAGGAATCGGCGCATCTTCAAGAATGATAGCCTACTAACAGAAAGGCTAAAGGATGCAATAGTCTCTCAAATAAGAGAAATGGTGCAGAGCCGCAACTGCAATAAGGAGAAATTTCAACTTACAGACCAAGACTCCCGCATCCTAGAATTTTTCCATCTAAAAGAATGGAGCAACAACATACTTGTGGGGCGTGTTCCGCAACTCCAGATAGGAGCCCGCAATTGGACTCCCCCGCCATCAGGGTTCCTCAAACTAATTTTTTACGAGGCGGAAAAAGGAAATCCGGGAATGACAGGGGTAGGTGGCGTGATCAGGGACAGTGGTGACAATATCATCCGACTGTACGCGGGGAGCATGGGTAACTCAACCAACAATGCAGCGGAGTTTGGAGCCCTGGAGCTTGGACTTGAAATACTAAGCCGAGAAAGGATGACAAACACCATCAAGGAAGGTGACTCGACCCTGGTTATCAACACTACGAAAAAACTCCAAAATGGCACCAGAGTGGGAAAGGTTCAGAGACACTAGCGCCTTGGACACTCCCTGCATAAAATCCAGGAGAATCTGAGAACATTGAAAACAGTGGAGTTGTGTTGGGTGTGCAGGTCAGCGAATGCTCTTGCGAATAAACTTGCCAACGAGGGGGTCAGCAAGGAAGGCTCGGAACTTGACAATGCCTGGATCAGTATTCTAAGCGGGCAACTCAAGACAGGCTGCAGCCATCTGGCGGAAAAATATCGTGGTGACAGCTTAAGCATGGAAATTCACATCGAGGAGGACAACGCAAGGCCTCTTGGAAGTATGTGGGACCCAGGCAGAATATGATTTCCTAACACTTGACCACCAATTGTCATGCAAGATCACAGTAACTAGCAGGTGGGCGACCGGAAGCAAGGTTGATACATTAGTAAGAGTTGCGAGGAAAGTACGGGGGAATGGACAGGCAACAAGTCGAATGCAACGAATGACTTAAGGCATGAGGGGTTGGTGATAACTAGGAGCGATCCACCAGCCCCCATTACAGGCACGGGGAGAAGCACAGTCGGATCATAAGCGAGCAAGGGAAGTGGAATGTACCAGGATAAAGGTCGAACCATCATGACCAAATGAGCGTTAACAGCAAAAATTGACAGCAGTGCTCACCACCTTGGGAAAACCATGGTTGGAAGTACAGGCTAGCAGCGGGGGAAATCCAATAAAAAGAGGGACAGTAGGAATAGACGCAAACAAAAGGAGCGCAACAGTAAGGGTTATTACAGTTTCAAGGGCAGGAAAAGTAAGGATACCTATGAAGTGAGGCACAGGCTGAGTAGCCAGAGCAGGAGATCTGGCAGGCAAAGCGGGATGGCACAACTGAAGCATACGCACAGGAAGAGGAACCCCCTTGGGAAGGAAGTCCCAGACAGTTCGCGGTGGATAACAAGAATGGAGCAGGCAGCGAAGGATGCGAAGGGAACCTTCCATACTTTGGTTGTGTCGAAGGGGAAGGCGACCATCACTCAGTGGGAAAAAGAATTAAAGGACAAGCGCAAAGTTAAAGAGTGGGATGACATGGTGCAAGAAGCAGACTCAGTAACTGATCTGGGGGGCACGCGACTGAGCGAAACCCTCTACCACAAAACGGTAGAGATGGTCTGGCCAACCAAGATGTTGATGATCAGGAAAGTGAATTCAGAGAAGGAAGAAGCCAGACAAGAGGATAACAGGGAAAACAAGACAATGTTGGACGAGATCCTGTGTCGCCTCAGCAGTCTGGAAACTATCATCAAACTGTTAGTAGAGGTAGAGAAGGACCAAAAATGCAAGCTGGAACAGTTGGCGGCTCAGTTTCACCTTTACCTACACTATGTTCATCACATGGACATCACGCCTGTTGATGGACAAGGCGCGCCAGCCCAGATTAGGAAGACTCGCACGGTTTCGCCAAAGGAAGATAACAAGAGCCAGGCAGATGGCAGGAAGTAGCACCCCCAAGTGCCGAAACACCTCATAGTTTCAGATTTATGATTTGTTAGTCTAATGGCAGTTATGTTAGGCAATGGCAGGTTAGTTCAGACCTATTACAAAATCTGGTTTAGGGGGATGTTTTAGTTTTGTATCTTTATGTTCGTGTCTTTTCAAACTGGGTAGGGAAGGTCTGGTCTGGTTTCCCCTGGTGGCAGACCAGTACCATCCATCGCAACTATCAACTCGAGCAGTAGGGACCCCCTGGTCTGGTTTCCTTCTAGGTAGACCCGGATCCCCACTTTTGTATCATAATACTTACCAATAATATAGATTCCTACACTCACTGACAAAAAAAAAACTCTCAAATTGTTGAAAATATTGTAAGTTTTGAAAAGAGAGATAGAGTATAAAACCTCATACACTAAAAAATTCGATATATATTCTAGGATAAGTGCTATAATCAAATGTATGATCTATAAACTATGTTTTGGTTCCATATCTTTTGTTGGATAAAAAAATGTAATAATAATATTTGAAAATATCAAAATCAAACCATTAAAATTTTGCAAATATATATTAAAAAAAATAAAGCATTTTATCTTTTATTAAATAAAAAATATAATAATAATATTTGAAAATATCAAAATCAAACCATTAAAATTTTACAAATATATCTTATTAAAAAGGAAAAATAAAACATTGAACCTTAAATTATAATTTCACAAATAAATAAACTAAATAAACTATAATGCATAAATGTGAAAAAATGCATATTAAACATATATTAACATAAAAACAATCATTATAAAAGTGTGTATTCTGCCATTACTAAAATTTGAATCGATTCATATTACAATATATAGAAAATAAAGAAAGGAATGAGATAACCACATAGTAATGATGTTACCATGAGATAACCACATGTGGATGTGTACGGAATGCAACTTTTTTATTTTATTTGTAAAAAATGTTTTGCTTAAAAAGTTGTTCAGAGTGTATTGAACTTTCACATTTTATTGTGAAAACATTTAGCTTTACAAATCGACTATAAGGTCCATGAAAAAAAACACAAAGTCCTAGGTGGAAAATGTGTACCATCATTTTTCTAATACAAATTTCAAATTCCAAGAATAAGGTTATATTGGATATAATTTTTTCCACTTCATTGGACCTTAGGACCTTGGAATCGGTCTATCCATGTTTTTAACATCCATGCTTTTAATATTGATAATGATATTTTCTAGTAGCATTCTTGAGGTTTTTGATAAATGCAAATGCATTAGTAAAGCCACGTCAACAAAGCTTTTCTCATCACCGGGCCAAAATTAGTTTTAGAACATAGTTTTCTATTGATTCTCTGTATTTACTTATAATCGAAAAAAAAAATCTGACTCTTCTTCTTTACTTAGAATTGAAAAAGTTTTTTATTTGTCTCTTCATATTTACTTAGAATTGCAATTTATTTATTGTAATTAATTCATTCATTAAAGAGAGGGGAATCATTTCGGTACAAATTCTTTGTACAGTTTTAAAACACATTTGAATTTGTATTACCGTCAAACTTTTAACAAAATTAAAGATATATCATTGTTGAGGTACAAAAAGAAACATATATCAATCCGGGGTTGCATTGTTTTGCTTCTTTGGGTTACGTTGGGACATGGAGAGTGATATAAATTAGGTACATGCTTAGGCTATTAGATTTCCACATATATATATAATATGAAGTGCAATAACTTAATAAATATATAATATATATATTTATATTATTTTGAAACGGGATTCAATTTTCATTGAATCCATGGATGTTAGAATAGTCAATGTTATTGAAAACATGAACTATTTAATTCACTCTTTAAAATAATATTGAGATGTATATACCTCGTTATTAGTCTATGTCTTTCGGGCTGGTAGGGACTAATAGTAATCGATTTTATCTTTTTTTATTAAACCTGCATGCAAACCAATGATATATTAGTCTTTTAACCTAATTTCGGGGCCTGCTTGAGCTGCGTCGGCGGTCTTGACTCGTGATTCATCGAGCGGGGGCAAGCCTTTGACTATCATGGTAACCACTTCTTCCCCACAAAGGAGGATGAGGCCGAGGGTTTGCCTCTCCTCTTGCTCTTCTTTCTTGTCTGTTGCGGCTTCCTTCTTGGGAGGAATTCTTCTAAACTCTTCACAATCCCCCAACACCAAATTCATGTGGGGATCGAATGCCATGATTTTTCCAATTAGGTGACACTCGTCCTGGATCGTCACCCACATTCTGTGTTGGAAGGTTTACAATTGGGAGTAAGCTTGTCATTAATGGCAAGAATAGCGATTGGAAAGATCAACGATGGCAAAGAACAGCGATGGCAAGAACAGCGAAATCGCGAAGTGACGAAATCGCAAGGTGGAAGAAATCGCGAAGCGGAGAAATCACGAAGGTGGACAAAATCATGAAGCAATGAAATCGCGAGAAGATTTGGGCCGTAGGATCTAGGGTATCTACGAAGGCTCAATAGCTGTTAGATATGGTGAAGTTGCAAGGCGGATAAGTCCAAGAGTCAACCAACTCCCCAAAACTGTGAAGGAATCCTGGCCGTCCATCGAGGACAGTCATGGACCATTGATCAAGAGGACGTGTGGCGGAAGATCGTCATGTCACTGACTGGAAATTCAAAGGAACGGGGTTCCCTAACTTCTCGAATTCGCGATATGCGAAATCGGGAAATAATCTCAACCGTTAGATTGAGGCCAAATATGGACCGTTGATCAGGCACAACGAAGGCTCGTGGAGTTGCAAAGTCCCGATAAAATCTTGACCATTGATCCAAGAGGGACGCGTGGCAGAAGATCAGAGCATGTCTAAGCTCCATCTCAGAGCTTCGCGTATCGCGACTTGGAGTGACAAGAACTTCTATCAAAGGAATTGCGAGATGTGAATTCACGATGAGATCTGGACCGTAGATTCATCGAGATCGTGGACCGTTGATCTCAGCTCCATCTCGGGGTTTCGGGGATCGCGACTTGGAGAGTCGAGATGCCTCATCWCCAGAYTCACGAAATGCGAATTCKYGAAAAGCAMTTTWTGCATAAGYGCTTGGTCATAGCCGTGGTCATATAAAGGAAGRAGCCARCRCAGAAAARCTYTRTTTYGGAGTTTCRGAACTCRTGACATGGAGACTCAAGATGTCTCATYRCAGAATCTCYGAATTGCGAAAGTGCRAAAYGGGTAAATAACGACAAGWACYCWTYAGMGTWAATCCAACGRTGCARGTGAATYTGAGCATAATCGGAGGGCTAYTGTTGCAYGACACAGTGAAACTGCCAGAAACYAGTGATGAGTTCTACCAGAGGACTYGAAGACACTTCRAGGTGATTGACAGAGGAGGTGAAGAGTCTCAAGGGATCAGCCAGTAGAACAAAGATTGTTCGTGGAGGCGATTGACAGATGGATGAGCGTTGAAGTCTGTAACTAAAATAGAAGGCATAAGCTCGACTGTGCCAGAGAAGACGAGGAGTCTCAACTGCCAGAGAGGTTGAGGAATCTTTGCAGAACACCCAGTGATGCTGGACGCATGGTGGGAACCACCAGAGGAGTTGAAGAGTTACATGGAATCTACCAGTGGGATGAAGACGATTCATGGAGGAAATTGACAGCTGGATGAGGGTTGGAGCTCGTAACTGAAACAGAAATAATGAGCTCGATTGTAACAGAGGAGACGAAGAGTCTCAACTGCCAGAGAGAAAAAGGAATCTCGGCATAACACCTAGTGATGATAGACACAAAGGTTGAACTGCCAGAGAAGCGGAAGAGCCGCGATGATGATCACGTAGAGTGCTTGAGATGTGGAGGAGATTGGCGCGGTATGAGCATGCAGAGAAATTGCACACATGGCATGCACAAGTAGCACAGAAGCTATAAGTACACGATACAGAGAAGAGTTGCGGGTGCTGTTGAAGTGGCTGTGGTTGTTGTTGTTGAAGGTGATTCATGCGTGAAGGAGGAGAGTGTAGCAACTGAATTGAACAGAAGAGGAACTGTGCAGTAAATGGACATGGCGCCCAGAGCATAAAAGGCAGAAGAACTATAACACACCCACTATCATAATTTAAAAATTTTGGGTTAATCTCCCACTATTGAGAAATTCCCACAAACCTACATTAGCGAAATGCCAATCCCTGATTCAATATCGGGATTTGGGGTTTCGGAGGTTGTGGTGTTGGAGGTCCCTGTCCTCTCGAATCCCCGATCACCGATGGAATAAATTTCCGACGCGCCCCTTTTTTCCCAGCCCCCTCTAGCGTACTGCTGGTACACGTGACCTGCGTTCATATGACCACGGTCACCTGCTCCTGTCGGGGTTTCTCCTATCGGGGTTTTGACACCC
>JASDQU011175768.1:27171-37410 GCA_032191745.1 Picea mariana
TTTTTTTAATAGTATCTTTATTCTGCAAAATGGTTTCTTCCATGATTCCCCAATAGTTTAGCCAAGATTGGGCGCTTTTATGCCATCCTCTCTTGAGTCGATGGTGGTTATGACTTGATTTGGAAGCAATTTTAGGTAGCCTCTTGTCTTCCATGTTGTTTAACTTGTTCTTATACATTAGGTATCTATTCATAGCCATGCTCTCAATAGGAGAGAGTCTAGTTTCTACGAGGAGGATGGGATAGGGCGTATTTCCTTTAATTTTGAGATTATAGGTTATAAAATTCTTTTGTATTTTCTCTATCTTTCTCCAAGAATCATGAGAGATACTACAGCCCCAGACTTCGCATCCATAAAGAATAACAGGTGTAACAAGATTCTCAAAGAGGAGTTTCTTCTTATCCCAACTCCATAGTTCAGCTGATTTACAATTGTTTTCAAGCCCATAATAAGCTTTCCATCCCCCAATAATCCTCTTCTCAATGCTATAATTCCAATTAAGCTTGTGGTGAATATCAATTCCAAGATATTTGTATGAATTCACTTTCTCCAAGTTGTTGTTGTCATATACAAAGATATCATAAGGGATCTTATTGGATTTAATAATCATGACCTTAGTCTTATCAGTATTAACAGTCATACCCATATTGGAGCAAAAATCCTTGAGGATTCTTGGTTGGTTTTCAAGATCATGGGGACTCCTTGCCATAAGAACGATATCATCGGCATAAAGAAGAAGATTGATGACTATACCAGTGAGAGTAGGGCCGACACAACCTGTTTTTTCCAAGCATTCTTCTAATTTATCAATTTATATGCCAAAAAGGGTAGGGGACAAGGGACAACCTTGTTTGACTCCGATATTGCAGTTAATCTCTTTTGACCAGCCCTCAGTGTTTTTAAACTTAGCAATAACTTTCTCATACATCCTTATTGCATCAACCCTCAACTCAAGAGGAACTTTTATCTCTTACAAATACTTAAATTATCATATATTAATATATTTTTATATTATAACATACATAAGTATCATGCATCATAGTATACACAAAAATATGGGCTTCATGGTTGTTATTGATTTACCATATGCAATTTAAGGAATATGGTTCCCTTCAAATTAAGGACATTCCCTATATATATATATATATATATATTTAATATTATTTCATATAAGATATGAAAAAAAAATAATATGCACACTTTTCAGAACCAACATTTTAAATGACAGTCCTTTAATAAATTTTTATGAGCATATAATTTGAAATTATTTAAAAAAATAAAACTTAACATAATCACATAATTGAAATATATTTTTGACATGAAACATGAAATATATACATGAAAGGGGATAAAAACATGTAAAAGTGAAAGTGGATTAAAAGTGAACATGGTATTTTCACATGGTTTTAAAACTCATGGTGGTATTTTATCCATGGTATGTTCAAAAATAAATTAAAAAATAAAAAGAGGGAAATTAATTATTTATTTAATAAAAGTCATGTCTTTTCATGTAGAACTAATGTTAAAGTATAAAAAGAGAAGAGAGTTGTGAGAAATAAAATGTTTAGGTGAAAATGTAATATTCCTATGAGTATCATTTGAGGAGTGACGATTGAATATCATTCAAGAAGTGATGATTAAATATTATTCAAGGAGTGATGATCAAATATTAGTGAATAATAGATCTCGTGTTCTAGAAAATAGATCTGACGTTATAGAAAACAAGACTTGTAAAGACAAAAATGATACATAAGTAGAAGAAGAAGAAAGAAGATATGGTGAATGAAGAGTGAAAGGAGAAGTAACAAGTGTAGTGTCAATTCAACGAAAGCATAAGTAAGGAGAGAAAAGAAGATTTTTGTGAAGACAGAAGCATCAAGAAGACTAGTGAAGGAATTACACATGAAGAAATTTTAATCTTATAATTAGGTTGTTCCTACATAACAAACAATTGTGGATATTGTTGTCTCTAGTAGGTCGATGCCTTCAAACAATTGAGGGTATTGGTTTCTCCAGTAGGTCGATGACTACAAAAAACAGTGGGGATTAGTGTCTCCAGTAGGTTGGTGCCTACAAACATTTTTAACTGTATTTTGGTGCCTGCAAATTTATAAAAAACGAAACATTGGTTTTCTGCAAAAATGGTTTCCACGTTAAATGTTGTGTCTTCTGGTTATTACATTTATGTGATTGATTAATTATGGTTTATGAATGTTAAAAATAAAAAGAGAGCCTTATGTTGATTCACCCCCCCTCTGGGTATAAGTGTATTCTCAACAATTAGTCTGAGATTCAGTTCCTTCGGAAACATTCTAACCACTAGAAGGTAGATCTTGGGCGCACACATGGTTAGTTAAGTTGGTTAGGAAGATTTATCTACAAACAAGGCTTTGTTGTTTGAAGAAACAAATTATTCCGTTTGGAGTATAAGGAGAAAACATATCTAATGGCCCTTGGTTTTGATATTTTTCAATCAATCATGATTGGTTATACAACCCCAACAACTCCACCAACAGATACGACTAGGAAAAAGGCTAGTGAAAATGATGCAAAATCTGTGAACTCCATCTTGTGCAAACTATTATAATCAAAGTTTGTCAAAGTAATGCATTGCAAATAACTAAAATAAATTTGGGACAAATGTCAAATCATCGATGAAGGCGATGACACGGTCAAGAAGGATGATCTTCAAAGTCATAGAATATAGTTCAATACTATGAAGGTGAAAGACGAAGAAAATGTTGCAGCATATCTCCTCCTTATGGAAAAAATTGTCAACACCGTTATAGGACTTGGTGAAATAGTTGTAGAACCAATTATTGTGAAAAAGGTGTTGAGGTCACTCCCCTTAAGATTTGATGTCAAAGTTTTTTCCATTGAGTAAATAAAGTATCTTGATAAATGAACAATGGATGAATTGCATGGGATCCTCATTGCATATTAAATGAGGAATGAAAAAGAAAGACCATAAAAAAAGAAGGAAAATTCAAATCCTCAAATAAGATGAATAACAAAGAGCACAAATCAATCAAATGTTCCAGCTATGAATTAGACGCAAAAAGGGATCTGGAAAATAAAAAGTTATGTTTCCCTTTAAATTATTTAATTGTAAAAAAGTAGGACATTTTGTTTCTAAGTGTCCATATGACAAAAATGAAGGGAGTGATAATGAATAAGAAAATAATGTAAATATAAAACATCATCAACCCAAAAATAGCCACAAACAATATAATCATGAAAAGAAGAAGAGCATCTACTCAAATGGGGTTAGAGACTCAAGTGAAGAAAGAAGTGAAAGTAGTTTCAGTAGTGATAGAGAAGAAACTTTGTTTATCACAATCGAAATGAATATCGATGAAGAAAAAGAAATAACAGGTTCAAAAGAAGAGGAAAATGTTGAAACAGAAGGATAAATTGATATTGAATAAGAACTCATGTGTGCTTTAAGAAAAATAAGAAGACGAGAAAAAAGACTTTGAATCAAAAGGAGCAATTGCATAAATATGAAGAGGATTGTTATTCAAAAGAAAAAATGTCACAAATCCTTGAAGAATCATAAAATATTATCATAAGCCTAAAGTTAAATTAGAAGAGGCAAGAAGGATAGAGGAAGTGGTGAAAATATAACTGAAGGAAAATGAAGAAAATTGTGAGAAGCTAGAAGATGAAATTGCTTCCTTAAGAAAGGATTTGGAAAAGTCAACTTATCAGATGAATAGAAGCTTGAAGTTTGAAAAGAGTGCCAAAAACTTAGATCATATCATCAATTTTCAAAAGTATCCATTTATTAAGACATATCATGTTTATGGTAAGAGTTAGATAACAAACAAGGAGGATCCATAAGCTATAGGGCCATCAAAGAAAGTAAATGAAGAAAAATATAAAAGTTATTATGATGTACTCAAAAGTTCAAGAAGTGATCAAGACAACAAGAACACATAAAATAATGTTCGATAGAAAGTTTTCATTTCTCCTAAGGACAACAAGAATATATTTAAAATATCATCCCCACCAAGGTGGTCTCACATGCACTAGTACCAAAATTATTTATTTGGCTATTGATTTTGTTGTAATCATTTTGGTCATAAACAAATAGATTGTAGAAAACATACAAGAAATAATCATGTATGGAACAAATACATGAATTCTTATGGATTCTCAAACATAAACTATAATTCATTTGCCCCTCTATTTGACTATAATGTTGTATTATCTAAATGAAAAAACTATGGGCACAAAGCATGATTTTGTAGAAGTGACCTTGTGGAAACTCCTAGACAAAACAAATATGTGGATACCCTTTCCAAATGAAAAAAAAAACTCATAGGAGTTTGGAAAAGGAAGTAGGAACAAGAGATGCATAAGAAGGAGGAATCTATGCTTGTGAAAATTTCCCTTCATTCTCAAAATAAAATAAACCAATGGTACGTTGATAGTGGATGCTCAAGCCACATGACAAGTAACAAGAACAAGTTTATCACTTTGAAAGAATCTAATGGAGTAAGTGTGATATTTGGAAGTGATGTTACCGCAAGGATAGTTGGAAAAGGTACTCAGTCTCAATAATGAAAAGACTAAAACAAAAAAATTCTTGTACATTGATAGTCAAAAACACAATAATCTTAGTGTTAGTCAAATGTGTGACCATGGACACAATATCACATTTAATTATCAAGGCTATGAAATATGGAAGGAAGGATCGTGAAGATTAGTGAAAAATGAATATAAAACATAAAATAATGTATATATACTAAATGAGATCCAAGGAGAAAAGTGCTATATGGGAAAAACACATGAAAGTTGGTTATGGAATAAAATAATGGTTCATATGAACTTTGATAATATGGTAAAAATCAACACTAAACAACCAATGAGAGACATGCGAAATATTATTAAACCATCAAACTATCTTTACAAGAAATGTTAGCATGGAAAAAATACAAGAATAAGCTTTCAATCAAAGTAATACTCAACAACAAAGCCATTGGAACTCATTCATACAGATCTTTGTGGGCCTATAAGAACAAAAAGTCTACAAGATCATTGATGATTATTATAGAATGACATGGGTTAAATTGCTAAAAGAAAAATATGAATCTTTTGAACAGTTCAAAGCATTCAAAGCCTTGGTTGAAAATGAAATTGATTTGAAAATAAAGTGTTTGATATCAGATGAAGAAGGTGAGTTTATCTCAAATGAATTTGAATAATTTTGTGGGACTCATTGGATAAAAGACATTTCTTAGCTGCAAGAACTCCACAGTAGAATGGAGTGGTTGAAAGAAAAAATTGAATTGTACAAGAGATGAAAAGAACAATATTGAATGAAGAAAATCTATCAGACATGATTTGGAGAGAAAGAATCAACACCACAATTTACATTCTTAATAGAGGGATAATAAGAGTCAACAAAAACAAAACAACTTATGAATTATGGAAAGATAGACTAGCAACAATTAAATACTTCAAAGTTTTCTGAATAAAGTTCTACATTAATAGAGATGATGATGATTTCAGAAAATTAGACTCCAGAGTTGATGAAGGTATATTTCTTGGTTATTCATCAAGAAGAAAATATTACAGATGTTACAATACAACATTACACAAAATCGTAGAGAGTGTCAATCTAAGAGTTGATGAATCACAGTACTAGAAGGTGAAAACACATATAAATGTTCAATAAGATGAGCTAAGATGAAAAGGAAAAATAAGAAGGAGAGGAAAATGAAGAAGAATAAAAAAAAATTGAAGATATAAAGACACCATATAGATTTATTTGAAAAATCATTTGAAAAGTCAAATTCTTGGAGATAAAGATACGAGAGTTCAAACTAGAAGAACACTAGCTAGTACACCAGAATATGAAAACTTATGCTTTCTATCTAAAATAGAGCCTAAGAATTTAGAGAATCCAATGAATACAAGGATTGGATTGATGCTATGGAATAAGAGTTGAATCAAATTGAGAAGAATGAAACATGGGAACTTTTTCCAAGGTCGATAAATAAAAATCTAATTGACATTGAGTGTGTTTTTAGGAACAAGTTGAATGAAGATGGGAAAGTAATGAGAAATAAAGAAATATTGGTTTATAAAGTCTATGCTCAAGTTGAAGGTATCGATTTTGAAGAAACCTTTTCCTCGGTTGTTGTACTAGAAGCTATCAAAATGTTTTTGGCATTTGCATGCTTCAAGAAATTCAAATTCTATCAAATGGATGTCAAGTATTCCTTTTTCAATGGTAATTTAGAGGAACAAGTATATATTGAACAACCAAAAGGATTATTGTTATAATAACATAAGGATCATGTGTGCAAATTGAAGAAAACACTTTATGGGATAAAACAAGATCCCTAGGCCTAGTATTCAAGACTTGATAAATATCTAGAACAACAAGGCTTCAAAAGAGAAATTGTTGGCAATAATATCTACATCAAGATAGTAGCAGAAAATCAGTTGACTGTTATAGTTTGTGTAGATGAATTTATTTTTGGAGGAAATATGAAATAATGTGCCAAGATTTTGTAATATAAATGGAAAAGGAATTTGAGATGTCTATGTTTGGTGAACTATCATTCTTTCTTGGATTAAAATTTTACAATCTGACAAAGGCATATTCATTTCATAAATGGAGTACATCAAGGAAATGTTGAAGAAATTCAGAATGGAAGATTGTACACTAGTCATCACACATATGGTCAGATGTTGTAAATTGAGAAAATTGATGAATCTATGAAAGAAAATCAAACATTGTATAGGTCAATGATTGGAATTCTACTATATGTGACGACATCAAGGCCATACATTATGCAAGCAGTAGGATTGGTTGCACGATTTCAAGATGCACCAAAATAAACTCATGTGCAAGTAGTGAAAAGGATATTCAAATATCTAAAGTGCACCTTGGAATACGGCTTATGGTACTCAAGAGGTGAATATTTTACTCTAACAACATATGCAAATGCACATTGGGAAGGAAGTGTTGATGATCGAAAAAGTACAAGTGGAGGAGCATTCTTTATAGGAAACAATATAGTATCTTGGTTGACCAAGAAACAATATTTAGTCTCTCTATCCACAACATAAGTTGAATATATTTCAAAAACAACTTGTTTCATACAAGTTCTATAGATGAAGAAGACACTACAAGATATCAAGGTAGAATATGATCAAACAATATTAATCATATATGACAACACAAGTGCAATCAACATTTCAAAGAATCATGTTATGCACTCAAACACAAAGCATATCCCCATCAAGTACCACTTCCTAGGAGAATAGGTAGTCAAAACAAAGTGTGAAGTTGGAATACATTTGTACAAAGGAACAAGTTGTAGATATTTTTACCAAACCCCTTCCTTGAGAAACATTTGCATATCTTATATATAAGTTGTGATTGAAATCCCTCTCCTCTTGTCGGAAAAGAAGAACATCTCAGGGGGAACATACCTTTTCCATTGATGTCAAATGGGGAGAATTACAGACAGGGGGAGAGTTGCAGACAGGAGGAGAATTACATCTAGGGGGAGAGATAAGGGAAAATTCTTTATATTTATGGAGAATTATGTATTTTTGAGTACATGGTCTCCATCAATGAAAAAGAGGGATATTGTTAAATATATTAGTGTCATTGATGTCAAAGTTAAGTAAGTATTCACAGATAAATATTCAAAGGAAATGTGACTTTAATAAATAAAAAAGTGGAAGTTCATTATAAATAAATTTATGTGAAAGTGGAGTACAAATAAAAATACATAAAAGTGGAGTAAACACAAAAGTGAATTAGAAATGAAGTTACATGAAAGTGGAGTAAACATGAAAGTGGATTAAAAAAATTAAAAAGTGAAAGTGGAGCAAAAGTGCACATGGTATTTGCACATGGTTTTAAAACCCATGGTGGTATTTTACTCGTGGTGTGTTGAAAAAGAAATAAAGTGAAAATTAATTATTTATTTAATAAAAGTTAAGGAGCGATGATCAAATATTAGAGAAGATCACATCCATTGTTCTAGCAAATAGATCTGGAATTCTAGCAAGAAAAACTTGTAAAGGAAGATATGAGTCAGAAGTGGAAGAAGAAGTAAGAAGATCTTTTGAAGGAAAAGTGAAAGTAGAAGTAGTGAATGCAGATAAGATCCAGTGAAAGAAAAAGTAATAAGTTCAGAGCATATTTTTTGAATATAGAAGTAGAAAGAAGAACGGTGAAGGAATTACATATAAAAAACTTGTAAACTTGTAAGCCGATTGGTTCCTACATAACAAACATATATGGGGATTGGTGTCTCTAGTAGGTTGGTCCCTACAAAAAAATGAGGTGATCGGTGTCTCTGTTAGGTCAGTGCCTACAAATAGAAATGGGGATTGGTGTATCCATTAGGTTGGTGCCTATAAATATTTGTAACCATAGTTTGGTGCCTACAAATTTATAAAAATAAGTTTTTTTTGTTTTCTCTCGAAAGGGTTTCCACGTTAAATATTGTGTCTTCTAGTTGTTACATTTATGTGATTTCTTAATTATGGTTTATGAATGTTAAAAATAATAAGATAGCCTTATAGTTATTCACCCCTGCCCCCCTTCATCTCATTATAAGTGGGTGATCAACATGTCATCATTCTTGCAAGTTTTTAAGGTGAAAGTGTTTAATTAGAACTTTAGAACTTCCTCCTTTGAGGTAATCCTTTTGGTTTGTAGAACTAATTGTAATAACTTAAGTTTTTATGAGTTTAAATAAAAGTTAGATAATATACAATGTAGGAATGCAATATGAAATGGAGAAATTTAAGTCGTAGTTAAGAGAAATAACAAAAGATTCCAATGCAAATGATAAAAAGGATATCAATCCACCATTGTTATAAAAGTGAACCTAAATATGAACCTCCTATATTCTTCGTGAAGTGGAACAATCCAAATTATATGAGCATGTCACTATAAACAACATTAGTAAGTTGAAAATATCGAGATTAGTCATATAAAAAAAATGATAATATTCCACTATTTATGTATATGAATAATAAGATACATTGAGCAATTGAGAAAATTCCACAAGCTACCACATGGTTCTACACGAGTATTGTTATAACAAATAACATCATTTTCATTACTGGAGTATCAATATATCTTACAGTATCAAAGAGAACCATTTTCTTAATGCCACCAACTCTATTCAAATGTTTTCTCATGGACCTTGACCTTCCATCCTCGATGAGTCTTTATATAATGAAGGGATATATTGGGATTCTATATGAATCCTGATCTTATATTGTAATGACCCCCGTTGTTACGACAACATGCGACACATAACAAGTGAAAACAATTTTTTTCTAAAGCAGGGAGTAACAACGACAACAGTCAATCAACGCAACTCGACGACGAACACAATACACACAATGCAGGCAACAGACAATTTAATGACCCAACACACTAGCTCATTATGTCGTTGGATGTAACATATGAAAATCAAATAGAAAAAACAAAAATGTCTACCCACTCGTCCTACCCTACAAGGTTAGGACCTCCAAGACACATATGCAATGCTGAAGCCGAGGGTTCCATTGATTTTGACCATTTAATGTCTCAAGGCTAGCGACTATTGTGAGGAACAAGGAGGTGTTTATATACCTCCCAACACATCAAGTCCAGATGACTAAGCTAAAAGAAAACAACAAGATTATTCATGCACAATAGCATAAAAATGACACATGAACTATGGACATTCACAGCGGGCCAAAAAAAATCACAATCATGCATTACAAAACAAAATACAATACATTGATTTCATTAATCGACATCAACACCATTGACAGGAACATGGCCCAAGGCCTGGTTGTAATACACACTCGTTGATCATTGTGTGCCATGATCCCGTCATAAGGAATTATGCCGCCACAATGTGACAAAAGCAGTAACGACTAGGGCACAACATAAAATATCTAGACCTTCATCCCCCACAAAATCCAACCTCAATCGAAATTAAGAGCATAAAATAACACTTAGCTACCTTCTTTTAAATTATACTAAGGATAATCCATGCTTACTTAAATAACACAATGCTTAACTTAAAATATAGCAATGTTCTTCTGAAATATCACAAGCTTAACTTAAATACAACCATGCTTTTCTTAGAAACAAGATAAATTAGTTCTTTTCTCAAAATATAAATAAATAGTCAGTGCCTTCCTTAGTTTATAACCATGCCTTTCTTAATATCACAAGCTTAGCACTGCCTTTCTAAAAAA
>JASDQU011175773.1:1690-14712 GCA_032191745.1 Picea mariana
ACACTAAAGATTCCTATTTATTTTCTTTTGGATCTGAACACACCATTGCAGCAGTCCTTTTGCATAAAATCAGTGAAGGCAATGAAGAACCTATAACATTCTCCAACAAGTCATTGAGGGATGATGCACTGAACTACAACATAATGGAGAAACACGCTTTTGCCTTGGTAAAAGCAATTAAAGATTTTAGGGTTTACATTCTCCATTCTCATATCATTGCTTGTGTTCCCAATGCAGTGGTGAAATCTATTTCGACTTAGGATAACCCAGATGGTAGAAGAGGGAAGTGGATTGAAGTGATCCTTGAATATGACATAAAGATAAAACCAACCAAACTGATCAAGGGTAAAGGTTTAGCCAAAATGATGGCTGAATCAAATTTTCATGCTTTAGATATAAACTTTTTAGTTGCAGTTGATGAACAGGGAAAGCAGGCGACTCCACATGTCAAAGAGGTATTCTCAAATTCTCCATGGTACAGAGACCTCATCTTTGTCTTGCATAATTTACAAGCTCCTCCTGGTTTGACAAAGACCAAAGCTAGATTCTTAAAACTTAAAGCATTGAAATATTGCGTTCTGGATGGAAATCTATACTGGAAAGATGTTGGAGGAATTTTACTTAATTGTTTATTAAAAGATGAAGCTAACAATGCATTGCGAGATTTCCATGAAGGAGATTGTGGCGGGCATCTAAGTTGGAATACTACTACTAAAAATATCCGTAGAGCTGGTTTTTACTGGCCCACCTTGTTTGTAGATGTTCATAAAAAGGTAACCTCCTGTCACAAGTGCCAGGTATTTGAAGGTAAAAGGAAACTTTCACCTTTTCCCTTAAAATCCATTTCGGTTGAAGCTCCATTCCAACAACGGGGTTTGGATTTTATTGGCGAGATTCACCCACCTTCTTCATGCGAGCATAGGTGGATCCTTATAGCTATAGACTACTTCACAAAGTGGATTGAAGTTGTACCTTCCAGGCAGGCCACAGATGTTGTGATTATAAATTTCTTAGAAAATAACATTCTCTCTCATTTTGGATGCCCCAGAAAGATTATAACTGATAATGCAACAACTTTCAGATCAAAAAAGCTAATATAATTTTGCAGGAAGTACCAGATTACTTTGGGACACTCCACAACCTATTACCCTCAGGGAAATGGGTTAGTTGAGTCCTCCGATAAAATTTTGGTAAATATCATAAAGAAGATGTTGCAGGAAAATAAGAAGTCTTGGCACAACAAGTTAGTTCATTCACTTTGGGCTGACAGGCTGACAACAAAAAGATCAATTGGTATGTCCCTATACCAGTGGGTATATGGAACTGACACTATTTTTCCCACCTCTTTGGGTGTTCCTGTCATGAAGTTGTTACAAGAAGTACATGTAGAGCCTAATGATATCCAGAGGAGGATCAATCAGATGATCCAACTCCAATAGTCCAGAGAGGAGGTGTATAACCAGACCTAGGTAATCCAAGAGAGCATCAAGAAGATTTATGACAGAAGAACCAAGGAGGATGATTTCGAATTGGGTGATTTAGTACTAAAATGAGATTCCATAAATGAAGACAAGATAAAACATGGGAAGTTTGACAATTTTTGGAAGGGCCCTTACATCATCCAAGCATATAGAGGAAACAATGCATTATTACTAAAGGACAATGATGCAACAGATCTTCCAGGAGGACCCATAAATGGTATGATGCTCAAACATTATGTTCCACCAGAATGAATATCTTAGTCACTCATCTCATTGTACAAACCACTTTTACTTTTACTTTTATGTCATGTGTGAGGTGATTTTTTATTAGATGGTTGAAGCCCGAAGAGAAGGCCCTAAGCCACTGATCTGGATCACCAAATTACAATCAGAATAAAGCAAATTAGGATGCAGAAAAAGCATTGAGGAAGGAGATTCAAAGCAATAGGTAGTTGGATTATTAACACCTCACAAGGAGAGCACCACCCCCAAGTGGAGCCACGGTTATAACCCTATGTTTCATAGGATCACATGGTGATGATAATCTCTTAATCTAGTTGCATTATATTGTAAATAATATTTTGTTCTGCAAATGATTTAAAAAAAGAAAGAAAAAGAAAAGAAAAAGAAAAAGAAAAAGAAAAGAAAGAAAATAAAGAAAATAAAAAAATACAAAAAATCAAAAGAGGGTATAAAAATAGAAAAGAGAAAATAAAACCCCATGGAATAAGATTGGCTTGATTCATACTGTCTAACCATGATCAAGTCCTTTGAATTTATGCAGATAGGTTAGTGAATAAATTGGGCTAAACAGTTTAATCTTAGCCTGATTAGATAGGATAGTGAATAAGTTTGGCTAAACAATTTAAGCTTAGCCAAATGTCTTAGGTTAGAGAAATTGTTAACCCAACAGTTTAATCTAGGTTAATGTACCAGGTACTTAGATTAGGAGAGAGGTTGGTATGTTTTGTTTCAATAAAATCTTGTTATAAGTTGATTAAATGTCTTTGATTTGGGTTAAAATGATGTATTTTCGACCCCTTGGTGACAAAATGAAGAAAGGGGAGCTGGAAAAACCCATGAAATATTTTTATCCTAAGTTTTGTGGTGATATAACAGTTTTGGCGCCTTGTGGTAAAGAGCGCACTAATATCAATGGTTCATTAGAGTGCGCTTAGATCTACGGTCAACAACAAATATCGGACCCCCCCGACCCTTCTGCCTTTAACGGTGGGGGGTGTCCGAGTTGGTGGTTTTCCAAGCGCAGGCCCCTCATAACGTGGTGGCTTCACGTTAACTCAGACTCCCCTCACTCTTTACCGCTTATTGCTTACCCCCCCCTGCAAGTAAACTGCCAAACCACTCTTCCATACCACCTCCGCACTCCGATGTCACACTCCACTCACCTGTCACCCGTCACATCCCATCGACCCGTTGGTCATTCATTTCCCTCCACGTCACCTCAATCCATCGTTGGCCAATCAATGCCGTCGACCATGACCATTACTAGTCCGAATCACCATCCGCTCCATAACGAACACCCCGTTCAATCATTAAACTCTGTTTTTACACCATTCCTACACTATTCACCGATCCAAACACAGAAGATGACATCGTTTCCTGTTTTCTAGCTAACCTCCACCAAGCTCATGGTCAACAAGATCCATTACACCTAATAATCACAGACCATAATTCTATGTTGCAGGTATCCGTTCGATCATGGTGCCCAAATCCAAATCTGCAGAGACAGAAGAAAATCCTTTCCTCCCTCCTCTTGTCAACCTGGATCACATACCCTTGGATGATAAAGATTATTTAATTATAGAGCCGAAGTGCGAATTTGACTTCTTCGAATTACACTTTTGGCTCAAAGATACTTTTCTGGACCAGAGCGACGATATCAGACTTTGGGAGTCCAATCTCCCACTGTACCTTTTTCCCCAGACATACCATTTCCCCAATTTTTCCCTGAAATTCCAAGTGCACTACCTCCTTGGCCAAAGGGCCATTGTCTCTTTGTCCGGTGAAACTCTTTTCACCATCACCCCTGAAACAATAAACCAAATGTTTCAGATACCTAGAGCCGACTCTCTCTTCCCCTTCTCCATTGAAATCCTGACCGAGTTGTACCAGAAATTATCCTTCCCATAGAGAGCTCAAATATTTGAACTTTTCCTCCCTAAAGCCGCACAGTTACCCAAAAAGAGTCCCCCATACCATTCTTCCATATTCTCAATTAAAGGAAACCAGATCATTTCCTCCCTGTGTTGACTAATGGATACTATTCAAACGAGTGGGTAGATGAATCCATCTTGGGTTTCCTATCCATTTTCTCCACTGAAGAAAAGGCTACTACACAGTTTGACTACAGTCAGTTTCTAGCTGACAACATCCATGAGCAGCTCTTCAAGTTTTCTACAGAAGGTATGTCCAAGTATTCTTCGATATTGGCATACCTGTTCCTTTTCTTCCAAGCAAACAAGTTCTCCTTCTCCCTCCAGAAGTTGGATCCAGATGGTAATCCTCATCCTGTGACCTCTTGGACATCAATGGTGAGGAAGAACTCATCTGATTTTAATTTCAAGAAGGTCATTGACCAATTCTACCACCTTGTGGTATGCATGCTTAGCAATAGAACAAAGCCAAGAGTAAATGAGGAAGTTCAAAGGATCCTAGACCTGTCAGACCTAGCCAAAACAAGAGACTGGTACCTTTACCATGATCATACATAAATCAGGATCTATGGATGTGAATTACCCCCTTACAAGCTACCAAAGTATTTTCCTATCAGGATATTCGCTCTGGAATATATTAGACAGATGATAATTCAGATGATACTCACTTTGTAGCTTTCAAGAAGAAACAACAACTCAGGATCAAAGGTCATATAGGTTCTTTCATTTGCAAAAGCAGAGCTGCAGGGGAGGAAGCCAATAAACTGTTAAAGGAAATGAATTTCAGCCTCAGCTTCCCATGGCACTATGACCCCTGTGACATTATTACAGGAACCAGGCTAAAGAACAAGATTTCTCCCTATTCTCATGTGCCTAAACCTGAGATTGAAAGATTCATGAACCAAACAGAGTGAGAAGAAAACACTCTACTAGACATTGAACAACAACTTTCTCCTACCATCACTCCACAGGTACCAACAGAGAAGAGAACTAGGAAATAAGTATCTCCTGCAGTCACATAAGTCTCAACAGAAGAATTCCAAGTCTACAGGAAGAGGCCCAAGACAAGCCATACACCTGGCAGGTCTGGAGAAGAAGAAACTCAGTCCACCATAGTTATGGAGGGACCACACTCATCACTTTTCTCAGGCAGCCAACAAATAATGTCCACTTCCTCATCCAGAAAACAAATAGATACCACATTGTCAAATAAATCCTTATAGGATCCTGCAGGACTCAATATCTTTGAGAAGTATAACCTGATAAAAAAGAAAAATGAGATGCTGACTAACAACACCTACACACAGTTTTGGAAGCAGACATATACATCACATCACAAGTTGCTATCTGCATTTGACACTGAGAAGGGAAGGATGCACATGGTGTTCTTATAGGCATAGGTTCCTCACCCCAAGGCAATTTCTGATTACAAGAGGGAAACATTTGAATTTTATGTAAAAGAGGTGCATCCAACTGATCAAATGGATATGCATAGACAAACTAGGGAGATGATCTTCTCTACTTTGGAAAACACCTCCATGACTGCTGCAAAGTTGCAGGTCTCTTTAAACAATGTCCAGTCTTAGTTGAAGATGGAAAAGGTATCTTCTCTAGCCAAGGACAATAAGATAAAATCCCTAGAAGAAATGGTATTGAAAATTGGATATGATCCATCCAATGTCAAAGAAGCAGAAGAAGTCCTCAAGAAGTAAAACACTGACATAACATCCATGAGGAAACAGCTAAAAATCCTAGCCACTGAAGATCCACAGGAAAAGGAAATGGATGAGAATGAAGGCCACAAGGAGGAAATGCTGAAACTAATCATGGAGCAGAATGCACATATTAAGGAGATGGAGGCCGAGCTGGAGAAGTTAGTCAAAGAGAAGGAGAATAATGTGCCAATGGATGTCATTCCACTGAATGCAGTTCCCATCAAAGGAATTAGCACAGCCACAACAACAACAGCCGCGACAATAGAAATTCAAGCAACCATTCCAGTAACAACTACATATGCATCTGAGAAATTGGAAAAGCAATGGAGGACATGACTTTGCAAGGGGAAGAAATCAGAAGATTGCAGGAAGAAATTAATAACCTCCAGAAGATGAAAGCCACGTTTTAGTCTAGCTACAACACGAAGATGCACAAATCACAGAGGCTCAAGCAAGAACTACAAAGTTGCAAAGGGAGACAGTCATGGCCAAGACACTGTCAAAAGCCAGGGAAAACATATGGATGGACATCTACCAGTCAATGACAATGATATGGCCCCTTATACAAATTGTTTTTGAACAACATGAACTGGTGCAGAGATCTAGACAAGCCATTGCCAAGATAAGGGGAGAATTGGGAGAAAAGCCTATAGAGGCCACATAAATCATTAGGTTCTTGAATTCCAAGACCAAAGAAGAGTTGGAAGCATTGGAAATTGAGGATAGGACAGAAACAATCCTTGAGGTCAGGAAGGTTTTGACCAAGAAGGGATTAATGTTGTAACTTGAGGAGAAAGCTCAGACAATGGATATTGGAGTACAAATGTTTTTCAGCAAGGTCGACTCACTGCACAAGAAAGGTCTTCCAGGTTTACTAGTGATCAATGACAAACTTATTACTCTATCGGAGTACAAAAAAAAGATCCTCACAGTGGAAAAAGATGGTTCTAAGTTTGCAGGCATACAAGGGAGCATAACTGGAAAGGATTTCTTAGAAACTCTATAGTTGGACTTGAGCATCCAACATGAGATAAGAAACATCTTCATCATAAGGCCAACCTTTCCCAAGTACACATAGATGGATGAAACTTACAGAAGGTTACTCAAGGTTTCCATCCCTAGTCAAAAGAGATGGGAAGACCTATGTGCCTTACTCGAGTAAAGGTGACAGGGACATTCGAGTCAGCATGAGGAAGATAGTTAAATTCAAGTGGATGAATCACCAACTACATTCCTAGGAATCAACACTTAGGATTCAAATACATCATCAACAGTCCTACTATTTTGTAATTTGTATCTAGTCAGTTAGATTTTTATTCTACCATATCCTAGTCATTAATGACATGATCGAATGTAATTGTAGTATAAATGCTTCTTACTTTGAAGTATCGAGGGTTGATTTTTGTGCCCAGGAAGTTATCTTTGTAATCTTTTTGAGAAGATCGACCAGTAATAAAAAGACAGATTCACATGATTCTTGCATTTGGATTGTTGGTAATGTTTCTCTTTCTTTGTTAATGTTTATCTTACTCTGTAATCATTTTGTTTCATGTGGAAGCTAATGAACATAATTTGTTTCATACACTCTTTGTCTGGTCTTTAAGCGATCTGCATGTTATTCATACGATATTAAGTAAATAATTTCTTAATTTCTTCTTTGCTTGGTTGACTATCTTGCCTGTTCTATTTTTCCACCACATTTAATTCTAAAAGATCCAACATTCTTACTATCTCTCCCTGTGAATAATGTTCGACAACACAGGTATTCCAATAGGGGATGAACACCTTCAGTAACCACTCACATAACCAGATCAAAGATTAACACACCGATGTTTTCACGTGGTAAAACCCCTATGGGGAAACATCCACGACCCCAACCAACGCAACCACTTGGAGCAGTTTATTAATGCAAAGAAAAAGATTACAGAGATATTTTACAAGAGACTTTCTCACAATTGATCATCGACAAATGACTCTCCATGCTCTTTAAATAGAGATCATGGACCAATTGGGTGTTAAGACACAAATCAATGGCAGTTAAGATCGAGGAGAATATGAACCATCGGATCACTCTATGTCGGGAACATATCGTGACCATCGGATTTCCTAATGTACAAATGCATACTAAAGAAACACACTAAGAAACACACTTTTACCTAACGACACATTAGACCAAGTAGATCTTAACTAACTCCTAAGTGTCTAAATATCCTAACATCCCCCCTTAAGAACAACTTGGGATAAGATTGAAGGATTTACAATAGTGACACAATAGGAGAAGGAAGGAGGCATTAGAGCCTATCCCCCCTTAATGAATACTTCCTGAACTCCTAACATAGATCAAAGTTTGAAAAACTTCACTTCTGTAAGAGACTTTGTGAAAATGTCTGCAGCTTGATCTTCTGTAGGGAAAAAGAGCACTTCAATAACTTGATCATGAATGAGCTTTTTGATGAAGTGTATGTGTAGCTCGACGTGTTTGCTACACTGATGTTGAACTGGGTCCTTGGCGAGCTTGATGGCACTCTGATTGTCGCACCAAAGGCTGGTCAGATGCTGCTGCTGGAATCCAAACTCTGAAAGGATCTGTCGAAGCCACAAGGCTTCTTGACTTGCATTTACTGCTGCTTGGTACACTGCTTCTGCTAAAGAAAGTGCAATAGCCAGTTGTTTCTTATAGGCCCAAGTGACAGGTCCTAAACCAAGGCTGAAAACATAACGTACAATAGACTTCCGATCATCAAGGTCGTCAGCCTAATCTGAATCAGTGAAACCAACCAATACAGGAGTCCCCCCTGAACTGTAATGTATCCCAAACTGAATTGTACCACAGACATAACAAAGTGTCCTTTTAGATGCTTTCCAATGGCTTTCATGGGGTGTTTGCAAATACCGGGCAACAAGACCAACAACAAAGGAAAAATCAGGACGAGTATCAGTCAAGTATAAGAGGCTACCAACTAACTGACGATACAGGGTGGCATCAACTTCGGGAGAAGTACATGTGGCAATAAACTTGAATCCAGACTGGAAGGGAGAAGGGGTTGGTTTACAATCGTCCATGTGAAAGCGACGAAGAAGGTCACAAGCATACTTAGACTAGGAAACAAAAATTCCTGCATTGGTTTGCAAAACTTGGAGGCCAAGGAAATAGTGCAAAAAGCCTAAGTCTGTCATTTCAAATTTCTTCTTAAGGCCGGTTTTCACATGGTTTAAAATATTTGAGTCACTACCAGTAAGGATAAGGTCATCAACATAAAAGACAAGGATTATGAGATGGCTTCTTACTTTCTTGGTATAGACATTAGGATCATAATGACATCTAGAGAATCCAGTGGCAATAAGAAAGATGTCCATTTTGACATACCAAGCTCGGGGAGCTTGTTTGAGACCATAAAGACATTTCTTAAGGCAACAAACAAGGCTAGAGTCATTCTGGACATAGCCAGGAGGTTGTGCCATGTATATTTCTTCTTGCAAATCTCCATGCAAGAAGGTAGATTTAACATCCATCTGATGGACCTCCCATTTATGTGAGGCAATAAGGGAAAGAACAAGGCGGATGGAATTCATTTTGGCTATAGGGGAAAAGGTTTCATTATAGTCAATTCCTTCAACTTGGGAAAATCCTTTGGCAACTAACCAAGCCTTGTGTCTTTCAACACTTTCATCTGAAGCATAATTAGTTATGTAGACCCATTTACTTCTGACAAGTTTTCTTCCTTTTGGAAGAGGTACACGATCCCAAGTATTGTTTACCATTAAATAACGATACTCTTCATTCATTGCTAAATCCCAATCTGTATGACCTGAAGCTTCTAAAAATGTCTCTGGATCATGAGTTTTTGAAACTTGAGCCAAAAGAGAAGAGGTTTGAGTTTCTGAAGGATCACCGACAAGATCACCAACTGCTTCTCGTGTTGAACATACCCATCTAGGAAGCGGTGGAGCTGGTGCTGGTTCAGGTTCAAAGGACTCATCTGGAGGAAGGTGAGCAGGTGGAGGTGGATTTTCATTCTCATTGTCATCATCTAAATAAGAAACCATAATAGAAGAAGGCACAAATGCCAAACATGGATTGCAGGCCGAAGAAGGCACAATCGTTGAATTAGGCTCGCAGGCTCAATAAGGCACAAACGTCGAATTAGGATTGCAAGCCAAGAGATTTTCATCAAATTTGACATCTCTTCTAATAATAATTTCATTACAATGTGTTTGAAGAAGTCTATAACCTTTGACATCTCCAGAATAACCAACAAATATACACTTCTCACTTTTAGGCTGCAATGCTTTCCTTTTCTCATCAGGAGAGTGAGTCCATGCTATACTGCAAATACACAGAAGTGACTTACATTTGGTTTAATTTTAGTCCAAGATTCTTCCAGTGTTATATTTTTAAGAGCCTTTGTGGGAGTGTGATTTACCATGTAATTTTCACAGTTGATGGCTTCCGCCCAATACTTTAGACTTCATCCCTTAGATTGGATCATACAATTAGCCATTTCTTTTAATGTGCGGTTCTTTCTCTCAGCAACACCATTTTGTTGTGGTTTATATGGAACGATGTGTTGCATTTGGATTCCCTGTGTAGTGCAGTAACTTGTAAAATTATTGTTCACATATTCACCTCCATTATCTGTTCTTAACCTTTGAATTTGATGTCCAGATTGCTTTTCTACAAGGGCCTTGTAGGCCAAAAACTTGTCAAAAAATTCGCTCTTAAGTTTTAAGAAGTAAACCCAAGTATGTCTGGAAAAGTCATCAATGAAAGTTAATAAATACTTGCACCCAGAAAAAGAAGGAGAAGAAAGTGGACCACACAAATCATTGTGAACGAGCTGCAAAGGACCTGAGGCGTGCCAAGAGGCATGTTTGTCAAAACTGTCCCGATGATGTTTGCCGAGAAGACAACCGACACAAACACCATCTCTACATGAAATAAGAGGAAGATCAGTCACCATCTGTTGATTACATAGTTTCTGCAATGAGTGATAGTTTAGATGACCAAACCGCTCATGCCAAAGTTTGCTCAAGTCATTGCTATGAGAAACACAAACTAATGAAAAAGATGATGACCCAAAGTTGTCAAACTTGTACAACCTGGTAATATCATCAACAATTCCAGTTGCAAGAACATGCTTAGGATTTTTTAGATCCTTGATTACAACTTGGTGAGGTGAAAAATCTATGGTTTTACCTTCACCTAAATGAGTGGTTTCATATACTGATACAAGGTTACAAGAAAGACTTGGAACACATAATACATCATTGAAATGACCATTTTCTACTTGAACTGTTCCAGATCCTTCAACACTAAGAGATCTATCATCACCAACAAATATTTTCTTGGTGTTACATTAATTTAGAGTAGAAAATATGTCTCTATCCTTAGCCATATGATAAGATGCTCCAGAATCAATAAGCCACTTATCAGAAGTAGAAGTAGAAGTTGTATTGAAGGAGAAACCAGAAGTTGAAAATGCATGTACATGAGAAGAAGAAGAAGAAGTAGAATCAATACTGATGTTGTGCTTCTTCATCGCTGCTTCTAAAGATGCCATCTTCTTGAAACATTTGGATTCATCATGACCATCTTTATCACAAAAGTTGCAATGTCTGTCAGTCTTCTTATTTTTATATTTTGCTCCTTTGTCTCCATTAGGAGCGGAAACTGTCCAAGTGGGTTTGGGACCCTTATATTGCTTGTTGTTGTGGTGAGGATATTGCTTCTTGAGATTCTCGGGTTTATCTTTCTGATGGACAACTAAGGCTTTGTTGGAGGTACCTACAGTGTTGATCACTCCAAGTTGTACTAGCTTATCTTGCTATCTAATCAAAGCATCACAAAATTTCTCAAGACTGGGTTTTTGATAAGCTGCCCCTAGAGCCTCTTGCATGGCATAAAAGGTAGATACAAACACAGAATATGCACTACCTAGCTTAGAAAGAATAAGATAGATGCAACGATATTCTTCTATCTTTATCTTACATTCTTCACGTAAAGTTCTGAGTGTTTTAAATTTAGATAGATAATCTTCAATGCAAGAAAAATCACTTGGAATTAAAGTTAGCACTTGATTTTCTAACTTTTGTGCTCGAATAATATTGTGTTTACCAAACACAGATTCAATCTTTTCCCAAGCTTCTTTGGGTTTATCAATTGATTGAAGGTGGAACCTTAAGTCAGGAGAGATGGACATTCTGATTAATCCACGAGCTTCTTCATTCCTATTATCCCATTTAGCTTTCTTATCAACATCAGTGGGTGATGTTTCCTTTCCCAAGGTAATCTGGTACAAGCCTTTACTTCTTAACAAATCTTCCATATGAGATTTCCATTGGAAGTAGTTGGTGCTGGTAAGTAAGAGATTACTTGTAGAATCCATATTAAATATGCAGATAATATGGATTTAAAAACTGAAACTGATGATCTGAATGGAAAGAGCTCAAAAAGTTATGCGGTTTTAAAAAAAACTGGCACAGAAAACGGACTTTGGATGTGAGAGTTATGCCCTTTTAAAAAAAAGGCATAAATGGTAATCAAATGACCACGTGATGGTGTAAGTTGCTTTATGAAGTGACCCAATTTTATAAAGAGAAGTGGGGATCACTTTTACAATGAGGTTACTTTATAACAGAAAAGCTGCATGCAAAATAAATAACTCTAAAATAAAATATTAAAGCTACTTATAGTGATTCACTTTTATACTTGAAGTGAAATACACTTTACAATTTTAGCATGAATTTTTTCAAAAAAAGTAACAAAAGAGAGACTTGAACTCAAGACCTCTTACTTAATAAGGAAACTTTTAATCAAATGGTCTAGCAAAACATATTGTAATGTTCAGAAGGAGGATTTTTGTTGTTGTTGTTGAAGACGACATTGGAGAGCGTGCTAAAAAAAACTCTTTTCACACAAGAAAAAAATTTCGCTTCTCGATGACAACAAGGGTTAGATCTCGATTAGCTTACCCGGAAGATGCACCTTTTCCTCTCTATTTCTGATTTGCCGAGATCACACAGGGCGTGGGGCAAAGAGCATATGCAGATCTAAAATAGTAGCAACCCAAAAATAAATAATACAAAACCGAAATAAAACCAAAATACTACTCTGCAAAAATCTAAAAAATGCGTATTCAAGCTTTATACCTCCGGATCTGACTGTAATGGCCCTATCTTGGGGAAACAAACACCTTTTCGAGTGAAATGAAAAGTTTTCCTGAATGAAATGAGTGTTATGGATGCAATGGAATAGTCCTCTCAGCCTATAAATATACTGAAATGACATAAAATGGAGATGAGGAAACTTGACTTCACGATCTCAATCTACAATAGGAGCGTATCTTCAAACATGCTCTGATACCATGTTAGACAACACAAGTATTCCAACAGAGGACGAACACCTTCAGTAACCACTCACATAATCATATCAAAGATCAACACACTGATGTTTTCACGTAGTAAAACCCCTACGGGGAAACATCCACGACCCCAACCAATGTAACCACTTGGAGCAGTTTATTAATGCAAAGAAAAAGATTACAAAGATATTTTACAAGAGAGTTTCTCACAATCGATCATCGACAAATGACCCTCCATGCTCTTTAAATAGAGATCATGGACCAATGGGGTGTTAAGCCATAGATCAATGG
>JASDQU011175773.1:14717-26835 GCA_032191745.1 Picea mariana
CCTAACTACAAATGCATACTAATGCATACTAAAGAAACACAATAAGAAACACACTTTTACCTAACGACACATTAGACCAAGTAGATCTTAACTAATTCCTAAGTGTCTAAATATCCTAACAAATAAATCTTATTAAAGTTATATCTGATCTTAACTTTTAACACAGACGCCATAGCCCAATGGATGTTTAAATGCAATACTTTAGCCAATCTTTATAAACAAAACAAAAAACTCAGATTATTTTAACTAGCCTAATATCTAAAACTCAAACAGATCTAAATCTTACAAAAAGATCTCTCTCTAAAACTGGCAGGGCTAGATCCCAGTTTCGAAGTGGTTTTGGTAAGTTACCTCTGTTAATTTCTTCTGCCCTTAACAACCTATGGGAATCACAGAGTGCTAACACCCTCCAAGGATCTCAAGTCAAAATATCATAGCAAGTGAAAACCACATCTAATAAACAAGGCACCTAAAGATGTGCATCAAAACTACCTCATCAAATTAAACAAATGCTCTAAGTTTAGGTATGGGAGGGGTGTCATAAAAGTCCTATTCGGTAGACGAAAGACCTCAATTAGGGGATGCTCCCAAGGATTCCCCTTCAAGGTCATGTAGTGGATGATGAGGTGGATAGGGGTTTATACTTCATGTCAATGAGTTTCATGACATGCAAGGGATCGTATTTTCTCATTTATGGGTGCCTTTGTGGGGGGTGTGTTGCAACTTTGTCTTCAATGCAACCTTTTTCCAAGCCCATTTATTGTTATTTGTTAACTAATTAATGATCCAAACACGTGTGCACTCCCAATAGTGAATCGATCAGATTGGTGGGCAGTAACACAATGTCACTTGAAAGAAGAGGTCCACAAAGTGCCATAGGGGAAACCATGTAAAGCGTTGTAACACACTTGTGTTAGTGTTGCATTCAAGCGAGATATTTATTTTATGTTTGATATTGTGTAGGTCTTCAATTCTTTTGAGAGAAGTAGTTCATCATTCTCAAGACTTGTCTGGGCGAACATTTAAAAGGTTTGTATTTCAAGCTCTTATCTTTTTCCAGCAATCATCCCCCTGGGCATTCAACCCCTTCTTCCCATGAAATGAGGTACATGCCCTTCTTGGTGTTGATTAAGGTTGGTTTTCATTGAGGTCAACCCTTGAAGGAAGTCTGGTAGCGAATTCCGGTAGCACAAAGGTTTGGGTAATGGACCCAAGGCCGTTTCATGTATACTGGTATGAGTTTTAATATCTTTGAAGGTAATAATATTCTATATGGATAGTACATGTCATTCCATTTCCAGTGGTATGTGGAACGTCACATAAATCCTCACGGTTAGAGAGTTATGGCCATGAGAAATTGGAGAACCCAGGTTTGGGTAATGGACCCAAGTTTGTTTGATGGATAATTGTATGAATTTTGATATATTTGTAGGTAATATTATTCTAGATGGATAGTACATGTCATTTCATTTCTAGTGGTATGTGGAACGTCACATAACTCCTCACAGTTTGAGTGTTATGGCCTTACGAAGTTGGAGGACCCTCATATGCCATCTAGAAGCCCCAAAAGGTCAAAGTAGTCAAAGTGGTTTAAGAAATTTTAGAAGGTAAATAATAAAGTGAAGTGATGAGTGTACTATAATTCAAAGTTAATACAAAATAAATTATTTAAATAATAAATTTAATGGAGAAATTAGAAGTGGGTTAACCCTAAAATAAGGAAAGTGGGAAAAGTGACCTAGAAGATGCTTCTAAGGAAGCTACTTGGAGAGTATAAATAAGAGGCAAGTCTCTCTCATTTCACATCACACTTGAGAATATTGAATATCTATAGGTGAATGAGGTAACCAAAGGATATCTAAGCCAAATTTCAGAGGGAAGGTGAAGAAACAAAAGCCATAATTCAAGGGAGGATAAATTCTTTTGATAATGCTTTCTAAGGTATGTTATTTACATGTCATCTCACCATTTTTGCAATAATGTTTTTTCTAGAATAATTCAGACCGTGAAATTGATAGGCCATTTAGGAAACATATCCAATTATCTAAGGTAAAAATTTCATCTTGTGGGTCGTTTTATTTTTGGAGTTACACTCCATGGAAAATAGGGTTTGTGACTAGTCCCAAAACTAGTCTAAAACAAGTGTTTTGGGTAAAAATGTCATAACTTATTCATAACAGATAAAAATTTAGTCATACCAAATGTGTTGGTTAGAGTACTGTCTATAGTATTCCGTGTAACATTTTTAGTTCCATTCAACAAATATTTCGTGCGGGGCACGCTCTACAAGGTCGCTCTCTAGAATAAGCCAAAATTCAACAAGGTATGCCATTTTTGCTATAACTCCTTTTCTGAGAGGTTCCAAGTAGTGACACATGGAGGAATTGCACAAAACAAATTGAAGAACATTATGTACTATTTTCATATCTTTATTCATTACAGGTACATAGTTATGATTATCTCAAGTTAGGGTTGTTGACTAATCCCAAACATGTGAGACTAAATAAAAGTTTGATGAAAATGCTAGTCTCTTGTTGTGAAAGTTAAGGAAAGTTTGTAGGTATGTAATCATATACACCAGGTCTCTTATAGAGTTACAAATCATATTTGGATGATGAAATTGATGAGGGATTTTGGTTAAGGTACATGTTGGGTACATGGTTGATACAAGTAGTTGATGAGTTGGCACATACATGAGGTGTATAGTTGATGATGTTGGTACATATTGATGAGTCATAGTTGATGAGTAGTTGAAACATGATTGGTACATCCTTGGTACATGGTTGGATGCACTTGTTTATGGTATATGTTGATTATAAGTTGTTTGGTACAGGTTGGTGNAGGTTGATTACAGGTTGAGGTATAGGTTGATGCATGGTTGATGCATGGTTCAGGTTTATTGGTATAGGTTTACAATGATATATCTCACAATGATAGTGTGAAAGTGGTTCCATCATTCTACTTCTACTTTAGGGTGGTTGGACGGGGCAAGGACAGGTGGTTGTAGCCGGAGAACATAGGGGGTTGTAGCCTCCTTCTGGTTGTAGCCAGAGAATAGGGGAGTTGGAGCTTCCCTCAGGTTGTATCATGAAAAACAAGGGGCTTGGAGCTTCCTTCCAGTTGCAGCTGGAAAACAAAGGAAGTTGGTGCTTCCAATGATTGCAATTCTTCAAGACATATAAGAAAAAGCATTTCGTGGTTTTCTCCCGCTTTGGGTTTCCACGAAAAACACTGGTGTACTGTGTATGTGTATGATTGTTCATTTCTTCATTGCTTATTTACTTTTTAGTTATTGGATGATAATGCTACATTGATATAACACTTGGATTATATGGTTAAAAAGGATTAAATTGCTCTATTACTGATTCATCCCCCCCTCTCAGTAATCCAACACTTGGGTCATTAAAAGAAAAGGGCATAAAAGAGGGAAATATGATGGGAGTGTAATGAGCATAAATTGGTAAGTGTGATTGGGAATGGGGCGATGATCTCTCAAGGGCCCCCCAGTTGCAACCCTTCCCCAAAAGTTGACCACTTACTAGGAAATCTAGACACTCGCCAAGGTGAAACAAGGTCAAAAGCATAATGTAAAAGCATGTGTTCTATAATCAAAAGTACCTCAAATACAACATGTTTAAATTCCTCAAATATTAGGGTGATTACCTACCACAATACCTCACTTGTACCACATGGAGAAAGACCCATCTGCCTTTCATAAGCTAGCTGGTGTGGTGGATGTGCTGACAATGGATCCAAACTACTGTGATAGAGTGGGCCTCTATGTGTGCAAGTGGACACTGCTAGTCATGTTGTCTCTCGACACTCCATATCTACAACCTGAGGGCCTCAAGACATCATCTCTTTAGTTATCCCACAAAATGGGGATAACAGGTTCTTTGAAGGACTTTAAGGAGGTCACTTTCCACACTTCATGGAGGATGACCCACTTCTTAGGAGGATGTTGGGATTCTTATGAGGATATCACATGCTATAGAGATGACCTAACACTTTGGGGAAGATGTGGCACCTTTTTCAGGGTACGTTGCACCTTTTGGAGATGACTTTACACTTGGATGATGAAAAATTGTTCCCTTTGGAGATAATGTTTCAATTTGAGAGCCCCTACACATAACTTTTGACATTATTTTAGAGAGTTATCCACTTTTGGAGACCACCCATGCCACATGTGTGACTTTAGACATGCATTTATGGAGTACGTCTTACCTTTTGAGAATTTTACATAATATTGGGAGCATCATTAGGGGTATTTTGACTCATCCACTCTTATACCATCGATATTTTATGTATTATGACCTTGTCTCTAGGGCTTGTAAAGATATAAATCCATTTTTATATTTTGTCAAGGTTTTAAGCTAGGAAAATATTGTTATTTTAATGAGAATGGTGATAGATCTCTCATATAAATAGAGAATCATTTCTAATTTGTAATTCATTTCTAGAACTCATGGACAACAATTACTTGTCTACTTTAACTTCTCTATTCTATTGCTGTGTTTTCTTAACACCCATCAACTAGGTGATTGGAGTGCATATTTGAACCTATGCCTTTTTCAAATGGAGACCAATTTTTTTTCAAATTTGGAAAGTGCCAAATACCCTTCACATATTGATCATAAAGACCCAACAAGTTTTAAGAATTCAGAACTAGTTTCAGTATTGCAGTTCTTCTTCCTGAAAGGACAACATGGATGGTTTATCTTTGAAACAAAAAGAGGAGAAACGAAAAAGATACTAAAAGAAGTAAATTGCTTATGTCTATCTTCTCACTTAATATCCTTATGCGTCAGCTTCGTCCAACATTTTAGAATATAAAAAACAAAGGTCATATGTCCAAGATATTCCAATTTCTTCCACATTCTACTACTCCATACTTAACCATTTTCCTTATTCTCCACTCTCCATACTTAGTCATTTTCCTCATTTTGCTTCCTTTTTACTCTCCATATTTCCTCATTTTCCTCTCTCTACTCTCTACATTTCCATACTTAGTTGTTTTCACTACTATCCATACTCTCCATATTCTCCATACTCCATACTCTCCATACTTAGTCATTTTCACTACCACACATACTTTATACTACTACCCATAGTCCATACTTAGTCATTTTTTTATGAATGCGGATGTGGGAGTCCTTCCTTCATCTCAACCTTCCATCCCCACCCCGTAACCCACATTTCCATAATCCTCAATTTGCACGTTCATTTTCGCATCACCCAAATTGCACCCTCATGACTTAGTCATTTTTACTGAGTCATACACTAAGTTTATTTTCGACTTTGAAATGCGGATGTGGGATTCCATATTATGATTTTTTTACAACACCTAACCTCTCAATCTGCATTCCCACAACATTCTCAACACTTAGTCATTTTATCGACTTTCACTGAGTTTTACACTTAGTTTATTTCTTGATTCCATGATTTTTCCATATCCCCCAACCCCGCAACCCTGTAACAAGTCCAACCTGTAACCCTGTAAGTCCACTTACTAAATTTTATTGACCCACATTTCCTTACTTCCACATTGCCCTATTTCTATGTAATCCTATTTTCCGATATTAATATTTCATGGAATTATTCATTATATCCCCAAGTTTCATCCCCCTCCCCTCTCATATCACATTGGGACACGTGAAGTGGACCTATCACATTGGAACATGTGGCAATGAGGTGGAACTATCACATTGGGACATGTGCTAGTGAGGTGGACCTATCACATTGGGACATGTGGCAATGAGGTGGACCTATCACATTGGGACATGTGCTAGTGAGGTGGACCTATCACATTGGGACATGTGCTAGTGAGGTGGACCTATCACATTGGGACATGTGGCAATGAGGTGGACCTACCCCCGAGTGACACTTGGATGGTATGGGTTGGATAGAGATGACTCGACAATGACTTGGCATGATGACTGGATGATGAGGTGGCAACCAAAAGTTATAGTGTGCACAAGCTATGAAGGGTTCCATGGCTCTCTCTACTTCACACTCAAATAATATGGGATTCCATTTTCCTTTCAAACATATATGATAACTATTCCACCATGCATGTGGGATAAATTGGGTGAATTTATAAATCAAGGGCTCAAAATTCACGTGGTTAGATCAATGACTGCAAAATGCCTATCTTCTGGAGGCCATAAATTTTGATCGCAATGTCCATATTGTGAAAATGAGAGCTCGTTGGAAATCTAGATACATGAAGAACACTTTGGAATTGGTTTCAATTGGATGGAATCATAACTATCATTCCTGGAAAATTAAATTACAGTTGGGACTATTTTCTAGCTTGATAGCTAATTAGTTTTGGAAAATTGTTTATTGAAAGAAATTTTTGAGATTCTAAAAGTGGGTCCCAGTTGATGGCATGGATATCTAAGTTACATTTTCAAAGGGGAAAATAAAACCCTAACTGAAAATTAGTTCTAGGAAGATGAAGATAATATTGTAACAGAGGAAAAGAAGCATATTCTTTGGCAATCAAGAGTTTTTGCAACTGTGGAGAGTTCACAAGAAGCAAGTTTTTCCTTTCCAAGATTTTGTGAAATAGCCTGCTTAAATTTCTTCCTCATATTTATTTATTCTCCATTATTTCCACCGAGTTTTCCAAGTTTGTTTGGAAACAAGAAGATCTGAGTCTGATCAACTCTTTCCTAAATTCTTCTAGTCACTTCTCATGATATTTCATGTCAAGAGGAGAAAAATCCTTGCTTGTAAAAAAGAAAATGCAATTTAATTCAGTTTATCTAATTGTCATTGAGATGTTGTTGAGGTTGTTTTAGACATTGTTAAACTTGTTACATTTGGGATATTATTACTAATTTTTCCCTTGAATAAATACTCAAGTGTTATGTTATTTTTGTGAATCTGTGTGGTGATGTATCAATGGATTCTTGAGGAGAAGATGCTTTACAAACTCATTTAGATATTAATGCAGAAGTCCTATAGATTTCTTCGATGACCTATCCATTTTACTTTTCTTTCATCTTATAAATTCATAGCTAATTTTGGATTCACATTATTTTTAGAGGAAGGTAAAATATCTATTGAAAGAAGACTCCAAACCCTGTAGATACAAATCTCTACAGACATATTTATTTCTTATTTTTGAATGATATGATGTGCTTGATAAGTACATTTGTATATAAGAGTGTGTGCATCTGCATATAAGAGCTTGTACATTTGTATATAGGATTTCTATGGAATATTTTTCGGGGTTTTTTATTGTGTGCATCTAAAATCATAAGAAGAATCTTCCATATATTAAGAAATAGGAGTACCATATCTATACAAATATAGGATGATTTATCCTCATGATATTGTCTTAAAGACCTTAAAACAATCTTTTAGCTAAACATTTTTGGCGACCATACTAGGTGTTAATCCTGATATTGTTTGTTGCTCAACAAACAATGTCAAATCATCTCAAAGTAAATGATATTTGATTCAATAATTCTCTTCAACCTTAAAAATAAGTATGAGATTTCAATAACTTTATAGCTAGAAATACAGATGCCATATCTCGTTCTTTAAGACTTTTTATAAATTATCAGAGGTTGAGAAGAACAATTCAGATAAACAAAATTGAAATACAAAGTAAGGTATCCAATTAAGATAAATCTTACTTTAATTTCAATAGTAGAAATAACAATGTATGTGTCTATGTTATGAATTTCACTAAATAGATGATAAACAAATCATATAGATATAGGTCTTATCTTGCTCGCAACAAGATGGATGAAAGTATATACATGAGTAAATGTTTAATAGACAGACTGCAATAGAAGTTGTACTAAATTGCAACCATTCAAAACTCAAACAACATAATTTGAAGAAAGTGAATTATGGGAACATCTGTAACATCACATAAGGAGAACACGACTTAAATAAACAAGAACCAGAATCTCATATATCTCTGCAAAACGTGAAGTTCTTTATTGAAAATATCCTGCTACATTAAGGCTCGAAGGGTCCTTTCTGTCATTATACAACATTATTTTATAGAAACATGATCATAACCAAAATTAGTTATCTCCTCCTAATCTTAAGTTAACATTACAAAAATATATACAAAATATCTCAAAATTCTAGGAATAGACTCTTCAAAATCTCTAAATTCTCTCAAAGTGGTTGGCCAGTTCATTGAAGCCGCTTCAATCGTTCCCACTCCTGACTTGATGGATATTTATAATAAATTATCTTTTTGTACGAAATATCTACCTCAATATATCTTTCATATGTAGGAGGAGAGTCAAATAAATTCCTGAGATGCCACAAAAGAAATAAATCTTCATCCAGTAAGTTGACAATTGTTTGCCCTTTCAAAACTCTAGTTGTTCCTTTAGATTTGTTGACATTTTCTCTTGATTTTACTAACAATGGTTGATATTCTGGAATAGGGAGTAAACCCTTTTTACCATAAATTTCTGGTAAACCCATTTCCACTGTTCTTTTATAATGGTTATTAAACCATTCTACATTCTTTTGAAGACGGGTTAATTTATTCCGGACCTATTGAATAAGATTTCTTTTTGTAAAAATCCTTTCTACCTCCATGATTGTATTTGTTAGTCTTTAAAACTAGATTGATTCAATTCCTCTTTTGTCTTGGAATTGAACACTTTAATTATTTGATTAGCCAGTGGAGGTTTATTTCCCAATTCTTGTAAAACAACTTCTACATCTTTGTCAACCTTTCTCACCAAACTAGCCTCTTCTTCCATGATCATGAAAGACCTCCACATTCTATTTATTTGTTCAATAATTTTATCCCAAATAATGTGTGTAACTCCCATTCGATATGAATTCCCTAAAAGCTTGTCTTTCAACATATCAAATTCTTCTTCCAATTTGGCTTTTGCTCCATGTAATTTCTTAAGTTGTCTTTATTTCTCTCCCACATGCTCCTTTAGAAGTTTGATTTCAGTTTCATGACTAGAGGCTTCTCTTTTTTATTTTTTTTAGCTCAATTTATTTTATATCTAAATCAACTAAAGTCTTAGCCAATTCTTCTAAGCTGTTTGTTGATGAAGCAATTGTAGAGGAAGATGAAATTCCTTGTTTCGAAACTTCTATCTGCTATTGTAAAAACTTGACTTATTCATTTAGCTGAGCTATAACATTCAAAAGTTGTTCCTTCTCCTTTTGGATAGCCATTATTTCAGGGGTCTGGACATGATCTTGATCAGTCATTTTAAGTTGTCTTTTCAAAATAATTATTTCATTGTCCTTAAAAGTTATCAACTCATGTATTCGTTCCTCATCAATAACATTATCTCTTATTCCTAAGAGTTTCTTTTCCAAATATTCTATCCTCATCTGTCTGACCCTAGAAGCTGTTTGCTCTTGCTTCAATTGCTCTTTCAACTGATTTTTTTTTTTTTTCAATTTATTCATACTGAGAATAGTCCTGATAATGTCTCTATTGACCATCTCTCTTGTCTGTTTGTGTAGATTCATCTTGTCAAATAAGGGGACCTGGTCAAGATCAAAAGAAAAATTTGCTAACTTATAGTTACTATTATCTTGAACACTTGTACCTGTTGGTTCCAAAACAAATAGATTCAATCTCCCTTTCTCAAGGTATGTTGTAGACAACAACCTTGTTTTTGATGAATCATGATCTAGATTTTGTAGTAAAATTTTCTTTACCTGTGCATTATTGTCTTTCATACTGTCATATTTTGAGAATATGCTTCGAGGTTTCATTTTTGAAGTCCCTTCTTCTGTTAGATTCAAAAACACCGAGGGAAGAAGATCCATTGAGTAAATGGGTTCCTTTTGGATTTCTTCACCTGTTATTATTTTAGATTGAACTTCTTCTTCTAAATTTTCCACTGAAAAATATTCAATTCTCAACCTCTTGCTTGATAACCCTACCACTGTTTCTGAAATATTCTAGAATTATTGATTAAAATTTCTCTTTAATACCTTCTCATATTGTTGAGGAGTATCAATATCCTCAGCTTGGGATGATAGGGACCTATTCTGAACTTCCAGCCAACTATCAAGATTCCTGAGGTGTTCTAGATCAGGTCCACTCTAGTGTTCATATCCTGTTATCTCAAACTCCAGTCTTTTGGCATTAATAACCCCCAAAGGATCATATTTCCTGGATTCTCCTTTTTCAAAATGTAAATCTAATAAAATCTTCTCCACAACCTCCAATGTTGTCCTATTATACACAATGAAAGGACCAATTTCCCTCTCGGGGTTAAAGTTAGTCCTTTTCTTTCTTAACACAAAATGAATATTATTAGAATTTAAACTCCGTGTAATAAATTCAAGAGAAAAAATTCTCAAGGTGAATTTTGTTTTCTCCATAAACTCTAGTTTTAGTATGATCTTAAAAAATAAACCAATCTCCAAGGTTAGTTTCAGAAGAATCATGCAAGATAGCCTTTATTTCAGGAAAAATCCTTGGAGGAAGATCTTCATGAAACAGAGTGTATGAAATGGATATGAAAGCATTAACATAGTTGATAAAACCTACATTATGAGGTTTCTTTCTTACTAAGGATGTCTAATGGATCACTGATAAAAGCTGTCCAACTTTGCCTTCAACTTCTAAATTTAAACCTTGAAAATGATTCACTCTATAAAAAAGGAATAGATAAACCAAGTATGATTGAAATTGACAAGCTCTGTTCATTTATGTCAAACAAGCTCTCCAAGGGGACTAGTCCTTTTGGAATATGGTTACTGTGTGTTGGCAGCCAATTCACATTTTCCACTGACTAATAAGCTGCCTACACCAATGTTTTGCAAACATCAATTTTTCGTCGCAATTTTATAATAAACGACACTTTTATTTTTGTGACATTTGCACATTTACCTTCGTTTTTGTTTTCACGACTGTAAGCGTGAAAACTTGGTCTTTCGTAGTCACATTAAAATCATTATTGAATTGTCGTTATCCTCCTTGTTGATATGCCTATTGCGCTTACATTTTAATTATCATTATACAGTTGGCAAGACCTTTTGATTTGCACTCATTTGACATTCTTTGATTGATCATGTAGTTTCGTTTCATGAGTGATTAAGTTTGTGATTCATTGCCGATTGAATTTATTTGTTCTTTGATTTGATCTACTTAACCATTGGTTTCATAAAAATATATAGGTGTTATGGTTAAACCCTTGATATATTTCATTTGATATGACACCTAGTTCCAAAACGCATTGGCACATTGGTCCAACAAAACATTGGTATTGGTTTTGATTTGTATGTTGGGTGTTTAAAACTATGGTATAACCATTGCTTGCGCAAACGATTTATACACTTACCATTGATTTCATTGGTCGGGCAAGTGACATAATTGTACCAACTATACAATAGTGGGTTGAACAGCTATAAGCACCGAAGATTGTACCATTAGCAATGACTATTCTGCATGGCAGAAATAGCTCCACCACCTTCGCACGATGTCATTAATGCCTATCCCTTATCCCCGTTTCACCTCTGTTAGTTAGGGTAACCCTTTGTGCACTCTGCTCCTGTGTATGCTATGATCCAAACCCTGGAATTACCGTGTGCTCGGCTCCATGGCACCGGTGGTGCGAATCAAGCCGAATGGTAGCCAAGCCTTGCTACTGTTCAACAATGCATGGAAAGACTTAGAGGATAGCGGTTGGCTCACCTTTGTACAATGATTCGAGGGTCTTAATCTATTGGTTGCACAATAGTTTGCCTCGAATTTTGATGGATGTAGAGCCAAGGTGGGTGAAATTCAGTTGGAAATCAGTGAAGAGTTCATTAGCTCTGCCACCGGGTTACCGTCCACGGGCTAGCGTTGGTTTAAAAATTCGAAAGTGGAAGAGGTGCCTTGGCCACTTCTGTTTGTCTCACGAAAGGTCACATCCTATGACATAGGTATGCCCATTTCCAAGCTTAAACCATGATGGCATGATCTTTTGATGGTGGTCAAACAATTCGTGACCTGTGAGGGTCGATATGGACTTGTTTTTCTCTATCACTTGCGTTTGTTAATGAATTTTATAGGGTATCCATTGAATATGCCTTTCTACTTCTAGCGTAGCCTTTATAAAATGTCAAAAAGGTTTAAAAGAGAGAAGGCCGATAGTATCCTGTTCCA